>JANAVB010035335.1:0-62143 GCA_029216955.1 Iris pallida
ATGTCCAAAGTTGGATTCCGGCGGACCGTGCACAAAATCGCCCGTTGAGTGGGACCGTGGGGCCCGCAAAACGACGTCGGATTCAACTGTCTCAAAATTGGACCAAACTTGGCATACAGGACCAAAAAAATGATACGGTCCTGTTGGCGCAAGTTTCGTCTCGATCTGACGAGCGTACACAAAGTAATTGAGAAATTTGCAAAGTGCACGATACGGTGAATTTTGACGGATACGCATCAAATTCGTCGCGCACACGCGACCAATTTGAATTCCGTCAAAGCCCACACGACCACAAAGCCGTTACGCAGCTTTCGATCCTTTCGGCACGCGACCACATCGTCCGGATTGGCGTGACGCACGTCGTGTGGAGCATTTTCATGATTTTTGAAAACTGTTTTCATAGGTTTTTCTCGATTTTTAGAGTCGAATAATTCTACACCCACTAAATGAAATTGGAATCTATAAAAAGGGATTTACTGTCGTATATGTTGTCTAAACACCTGTTCTTTTAGATTCTCCATTCGGTCGATGGATTGGCAATGAATTGCCTTCCAAGTTCGGGTTTGAATATCTAAAACGGTCATGTTTCGGACAGTTTTTCGGGTAAGTTCGCATCGATCTTCTGGGCAATATATAGCGTATAAAATCGAATTTATAGAAGGTGTTGGAAGTGGTATAGGTTGTGATCATACCTGCGAAGATGGATCGAAAATCGATTAATCATGCGTCGAGGAATCAATTGACGAAGATGGGTTGCCGGCTGCTCTGCTGCTGCCAAGGCTGTGCCCTGTCTCGCGCGACCGGCGTGGTTCAGTCGACTCCGACGACCCACGGTTGCGCGTGGCGGCCGCCTGTGGTCGCGGGTTGTGGGTTGGATCGAGATTAGGTTTTCATCGAGTCCTCTCTCTCGTATATATACTGTGGTTTCGAGGAAACCGAGCGGTTTCCTGAGCGGTTGAAGCTCGGCTTGGTTGGGTTTCTCAGCTGTAGCTGAGTAGGCTTCGGGCCTGGGTTACTTTGGGTCCAAGGGAACAGCTGTGGCCTGGGATGCTAGGGAGTTGATTTATTTTTTTTTAATAACCATACATATATATATATATCTATATATACTCATATATATATATATATATTTATGTATACACTAATACTTTAACTTATATAATAAAATATCTATAAAATCTAAATAAAACCCAATTTATCTATTCCTGGTATAGGCCTTATATATATATATATATATATATATATATATATATATATATATATATATATATATATATATATATATATATATATATATACGACTATATATAATAATATCCGTTTGACAGAATAATATAACCATTATTAATGAAATAATATTATATAATAATAATCTCAAAAAAATAAAATAAAATAATAATAATAATAACGAAATTCAATAAATTAATAATGGCGTGTATACCATTATGTTCAGTCAAAAAAATCCCAAAATGCACGAGGACCTATTTTATACAGAAGTCACTGAATATCCCTAATAATAATATTTATAATATTTAAATACGAATACCTTGCAATATTCATTAAACCATTTAGACGAAATACAATACCCTCTTACCAAATTCCACCAACACGAATGTCATTGAATGTCCCGCATGACTACATGGGATTGGCTTGTCTTGGGTCCTATCTGGACTAATTCGGTACATCCAGGTTCCCTAAAGCTCAATAATATAAATAATGAATAAATAAGTCTTCGGTAAGAGTTAAGTCGCAACTTGGCCTGATTTTCCTAGTTAGGACATCAATATGGATCGGCCTTCCCTACCAGGGCTAACACTCTAGTCTAAGCACGCTATTGCACTACCCGTGCCACGATTTCTAGTCACCATGTACTCCAAAACTCCATTTTGGCTAAAAACGTCTACCGTAATAATTAACTAAATTATTATTTATAAAATCTAAAAATCACCAATCGAATAAAATAAATAATAATAAAATATTTCTAATTTTCCGGGAAGGGGAGCTACAAATCTATCTACCCACCTTAAAATAATTTTGTCCTCGAAATTCTAACTCATAATCATGCCTAAAATTCAAAATAAAAGTAAAGAAATGAATCCACTATTACCACAATCTTCTCAAATTTAATTCCTCGAAATAATTTATATCCTCCTCCTAGTCTTTTCGTAATTATGAACCCTCGAGGACTTCTACCCACCTTGGGTCACACTATTCCTCACAACTAAAATCTATAATCTTCTAACTAGTTGCTAGCAATCCTACCATCAGATACCTACTGCATATGACGTCTATAAACCACTTATATCTATCAAGTAACCCAAAATTTAACAAGCAACAATTTACACAAGTAGCTAAGAAATATTGATAAATTCTAGTAAGCATGGCCATTGGTCACTCTGGAATAGGAAGGACGGGGAGGTAAGGAAGAATAAGCGAAAGCAAATATGAAGTTCCAAGGGCGATAGAGTATCCAACGATACAACTAAAAGAGTGTTTATGAATCGTAGACTTGTCTGCTAGATTGGGCTACTCTAGTCCAGTTACTTGCTAAATCAAGAACCCTTCATTTCTTAGAGGGGCTTGCAATCCGTGAAATAGAGAAGTTCTGTTCTCGAAATTCTGAACAGGTTTCATAATAGAACGGAAATTGAAAAATCAAAATTGTGATCTTTCTCGTGGCTATTTAAACACAAACAAGGGATATAAATGCAATACAAGATCGTATCGCGACTCCTAGGTAGACGGGATAAGGGTTACGAATGACTTCTCATACAAAAAAGAGAGGGAAAGACTACATAATAGGCATGGGGACCTATTTCAAAAAGTTCGATTTTATAGTCCAACTATGGTGGTATGCATGAATGGGTATTACTGGGTCTTAACGGGTTCCCAATTGGCCATCAGTCGTCGGTTGGATGAACCTCGGATTTCAGTCTCTATTGACTGGTCAAGATCCCAATGGTTATACTACTTCTACTAGGTTAGGGTGACCTTGAATAGGTTTCCACCCTTTGGTTGAGCTAGTTGCCAGTCTGGTTGGTTAGCTAGGTCCCAAAAGCCCAAAAATGCATCTTCCGTGACTTCTGTGTTTAAGTAGCACGAGAAGGCACAATTGAGTGGCACACTGGTGACATGTGCGTAGTGGCTTCGAGTAGATCACCACCATATATTGGGTCAAAAGGTTCGAGTCGAGTTAGAGTCTCTAATTGTAGTCGGAAAGTATACGAGTATTATGGTAAGGGTTATAACTAGTCCTTTTGGCCTGAAAGTCGTACCATAAAAAATAGAGTATAAGGGGATATGTTTGAGTGGGACATGATATACCTAGATGAAGGTGGACTCGTCTAGATCTCGCATACGAAATTTGCTGAAAGGTAACAACTGGTCTCGTGCTCCGATTGTTAGTGACACGGCCGGGGACACAACATGATCTAAATGGAAAGTGGGAGTCCAAGAGGCACCAATTATCATCCTAATAAAAATTATTCGAATCAATCGATAATTCTTGTATATCCCAAAATTTTGGAAGGCTTACAGTCTACCCACCTTAGAAGTTAGGGCATGGTCTTAGGAATAATGAGGTTAGAAGGATTTCAATGTCAGGATATCGTACCTCAATTCTCGGTAATAAAGAATAAGGTACGACGTAACGGAATATGGTAGATATAAGTCAAGTCGAAGATCATTCCTCAATAATTGGAAAATGAGTGTGTACAATGACACATGGTCGAAAAAATAGAATGACATGCTTGTCCACAGTGTACAAGAGTTGTCGACGGGGTAACCAACTCTAAGGCACATCATCTAAAAGATTTCTAACAACTGAGTCGTGAAACTCTAGTTGTGTCAAACCTGTCAGACTATGGTCATAAGGGTTCTAGTGGTATGGGCGGTAGTGATTATGCATTGTTGTTGACAACTGGTATATCACAATTTGACAGGGTATTTAATCTATGGTATTAGCTAAGCTAGTGACTGTGGTGTTCCAACACTAGTTAGGTCTTAATATCAAAATTTACATAACTAGGGTAATATTTGTTGGAAACCAATCTCGGGATGAGCATCTACCATAGTCAAGGTAAATGATTGTCTTTATCCTTGTCTATTCATCTCATGTCTAAACTGTGGGCTTTGGTCGAGGAAAGGTTGGGTTAAGGTTTAAGGATTGCTAGTTAATGCAAGCTTCCAGCAAATAGTTAGAGGCTCACAACAATTGGTTCCTTGAGGATAGATGGTCTCTTGGGTTGGCATTTCGACTAAGGGTAAAACCCTAATCATTCTCAAATTCATGTAGCTAGAAAGTCCCGATAACAGTTTGGGGTCGAGAGGAGAACAAGTAACTCAATCACATGGCTGGCTGACGATAGCTACCCTCGTGTATACAACTACCATAGCCATGGGGATACTCGGTATCTCTCTACCAATTACGAGCTTCTGTCTTTCCAAATCAGTGAGAGACAAAAATAATAAAGAGTTCAAGAAAGATGTTACTGAATACAATCACGTGATCCAAAGACGAACGTAAAATTCAAGAAAAATTGTCAAAGCAGTCGCGGATGAGATCCTAGATACTGTCACGCCCCGCTCCCGTAGGAGCGATCGTCCTCGCTAAGGCGTGATGCCGCACGGGCCTAGGTTGCGCCCGTGCAAGGCCAAGTCCAGAAACGGCCGATTTGCTAGGCCACAGAGTCGCACAGAGTGTCCCCATTTGCAGCGGAAAGTAAATGAACACAAATTGAAGCGAATTCCAACTCTTTATTGATTTTCAAGAAGTTTACAAGCGGCGCTAGGCCGAGTTTACAAGTCTCTCAAGCTCTCTCTCTCTGAAAACATAAAAGGCGTGCCAAGTGGCTTACAACATGGAATGATTCATGGCGATGTTCTGATACATTATGTCCTGTATATGGTGCTCCAGCTCCTTGCAACGCTCCAAGGCTCCAGAGATAGCTCCGCGCCTTAGCACGTTCGAGGAAAGCTCCGCACCCGCCGACGTTTCCTGCTTCCTGCAAGCAGACTGGGGGGTTATCAGTACATTGTTATGCACTGGTAGGGAGGCTAGCTCGCCCACAATGCTATCATTACCAAACACGTTCTATTTACTTTTGTGCATCTCTATCATTCATTGTCTTTCTAATCTTTTCTTAGGATCAATTTCATGGCATCTTTTATAGCCTATCTCGTGTTGCCAATTTCAAGTGTCGCATGGAAATTCATACATAACTTACCCATACTTACCGTCCGGCCTTCCCTGTTCAATGTAAACCAAGTTAGTCAACAATTCATATATTTCAACTTAACATGATTCACGTAAATATTTAGTGCCAAGGGCGTGTTCCTGCCTCGGGTCCTAGCGCGTCGTAGGCGTGTCTTCTTTTAACTCATTGCATGAAGTACTCTTTATCATTTGGTGTGATTCAAGCCCGTTCAGTAGGCGCTTTATTCAGTTAACTTAGGCTACTTTGATTTCAATACAAGGACTTGCACGTGGATTGCCACCAGCAAAGCCTACTTAAATCTATATGCACCGGTCGCTGGCATGTCAGCTATTTTGGACATTTCCCCTGTGGCATTCTCATCTATCAAGCGTGATGGCTGGTACACCTTGATAGACTATTGAATAACCGGCCCTACGTTTGGTTATGTGCCCAAGCCCGCACACCTGTCCGCCCGTAGGCCATGATTCCGCCTAGGCCGGCCACGAAATCGTCGTTCGTTGCCCTTGGAATCCCTTTTCGCTCGTGCACGAGCCGTCCACGACCATTTCGTATTTTATTATCATTTTAACTTAACGGCTGTCTTTGAGCCATAGGCTAACCCTTAGCCATAATGCGTTATCGACCAGGTTGGCGTCCTTGCAGCGCGGGTAGCGAGCCCCGCTGCCACGTGCCCGTCATACCTGTCGCTAACCATTTCTTTCTTTCTTATCTTTTCTTCATTCTTTCTTTTCTTTCTTTCACTTGTTCATTCATTCATCGATTCATTCATTCACTTATTCATTCATTCATTCATTTATACATTTTGCAACTCCCTGTGCGGGAGTCGTCTTGGCGACTCATCGGTCCTATAGTCTTTCAATGTTGCTATACTCTACTCGAAACGACTATGTTGATAGTCTTCCCGTTTCATTGTTGTAACCCATTTATTGTTTTATTGTTGGCCGCATAAGGAACATAAACATAAGCTTGTGCCTTAGCACGAGCGTGGAGCGCAGTACGAGAGTTCACATTTTCTAAGTTACTTTCCATATTCTATACAAGCATACAAGATGGGATTATTCCCTTAGCTAGGTGCGTTGAGTCATTTATTAGCATGTACGGTGTTATCGCCTAGAGATTCTCGTGATAGTGTCCGTATTGTTATGTGTCTAGGCTAAGCACAGACGGGTTCATCGGAGCCACCCACCTTAGCGATGTTCACAATCGGCCGAGCGATACTCCGAGCGCGCCTTTGATAGTCTAAGTCTGGATTCATCTTTGACGGGCCAATGTAAGCCTTGCATCGATTCTTCATCAGGTCGATGCCAACTTTTCGGGTCAACGGCTCGTTTGAGTCGTTGCACTTGCCGTTTGAATCGGCGTTCCGCTAGGGCGGAGCGAGTCATTACATAATACACCACTCAAAACAAGTCTCGTCCTCGAGACTTCCTGAGTGCAGGTCATCCTACCATTCCTTACTCATGTCGTTGCATTTTTTAGAAAATTCTATCGAACGGCTCTATCGTTCGAAGGCATCGAGCCATGCTCGGTTATCCTTCCAAGTTTTATGTCGCATACGTTTGGTTGATTTCATTGAATGACTTTTTATTCATTTTGGAGTTTATGGTACTTATTCAATTGTTGCGTTTCTTTGACTCGGTTGCTATACCGACGTATCATGGGACTGAAATGGTCGTACGAGGTGTATCGTGATTTATCAAACTCGAGAGTCGTAGGCTAAGGCAAACTCATTCATTCGTTCATGCGCATCGCAATACCCACTTGCAGCTGCATTCGAGTTCATCATATCGCTGAGTTTGGATCGTGCACGTATCCAAGGTGTCCCCCGAACACGTACATTTCAACCAAGCTTAGCGATTAGCGAAGTCGGACAAGCTACTCGTGATAGTTTTGATTTGCCGATCGTTTTGCTAACTTCGATTTAAAACCGAACTCATGTGTATCTCACTATCGTTTATCTCGGTCCTCGAGATGATTCGGTTCGCTTCTCAAGCGTTCTTGTTTACGAAATCAATACGATTTCTTCTTCTTAGCGAAGTCGACCAAGTTTAAGTAAATTTCCGTCCGATTCAAAACCCAGTATTACACCGTCCTCGAGTATATCTTCCCATCAATAATTTAATTCGTTATCCCAACTTTACTTGCGCATCATCCATTCCTATCATTTCTTTCGTTTGGGGCCATTCTCGCCGTCGTTCACGCACACTCCCAGTTTCCCGTCCTACTCTAAGTATTGCTGCCCAAGTCTATCGTCCGTTCAGACGATACTGTAAGGTCAATCGCACAAGTTTAATCACTCGGCATAGGATCGTCCGCCTATCCGCTAGGTCACCTCACAAGGTCATAGTTATACGTCAAGTCTATTGCTCGTCGTGCAAGGTCGTTGCACGACGCTCGCCCAAATCCTATGGTCAAACCATTTGTTCGCTTGTACTGGAGTTTCTACCCAAGTTGTTTCACTCAAATTTCTAAACATTGAGCACGATCACCTAATTCGCATCAAGACTTACGTCGCACATATTCGATTATGTTCAATCACCAGTTCTAACCAATTTATGTATTCGATCACGAGGTCATCCAGCTCGACAATACATTGTGCCCCAATCTCATACGAGTCCGATTATCCACGGCGGTTCATGAATCACCATGCAACGCTCCCGCAGAATAATCATTCTCATCGGGGCGTAACTCTTGTTTGAGTTTTAGACTAACCCATTCTCGATACGCGGATTGGACCTACTCAATCCTCAAGTTCATTTCCTTAAGCACACAAATTAATTCTCGAGTCCACCTTCGCGTCAAACCACAAGTCGAAGCAATCAGATTGTCACGCCATCCAAGTTCAATCACTCCCGCTGTATGAATTACCATATCAGCGCTCACGCGGAGTGATCGTCATAATCCGGCGTGACGCATATGCAAGGCTGGAGTTGCGCTCGCATAAGACAAGAACGTCAACGTTGTGGTTGTCAACGAAGCAAATCCAAGCATTCACATTTTTATCCAAGCCAAATCAATTTGATAGTCTAACCGTCATGCGTTCAACTAGAAAATCCTCGGGCCAAGTCTATCTTTTCCTCGACACATTTTTAACATCCCAAGTATAGCATTCAACGGGACAATGACATTTGCACGATTCGTCATTCGCCGAGTCAGAGTACCCCCGAGTTATCGCATATCGATCTTTGATACGCCTCAATACCATCGATGATATGTGTAACCTGACGATCTTCCTTTGCAAACGATTTCGAGTCGTGCGTTGATGCTACTGTCCAAGTTGGATATTCCACAATTTTTCTCGATATTCAAGATCAAGTTCGATCGCTATTCCTCAAGCTAGTTTCAAGATCGTTGTCCAAGTTCAAGTCACAATTCATTCGAATCCATCCGAAATCGTACGCGCGATCCTCTAAGTTTCCTCGATCAAGACCATTCATTTTCATTCATCGTTTCGAATCGTTTTCTAACTTGCGTTTCCCATGGACAAGTTGTCCGAACGACATCTTGTTCAGGACATTCGAAGTCACGACCAACTAAGCGTGACGCGTTCTAAGGCTTTGCGCGATCGTATCGCCTCGCCGACATACCCGTTCTATCCGTATATCCTTTAGTCTCGCTCGAACAATTTCTATAACGTCCATACACCACTCAGGGTTCGAGCCACTCGACTAGTCGTCGACACTCACTCTTATCCTTCTTCGAAGCTATCACATACACCACTCGGGTTCAAGCCATCCTATTTAGTCCTCAATCACGTTCGTGTCATGTGCTAAGACATCCTTTAGATTCGTTCGACGAATCTCTAGCGTAATCGCATCACGTCGCCTCGACGTACTAAGTCGTTCGTATTATCCTCAAAATCCAATAAATCTTCCGTGCACGCCTAAGCGTTAGTTTGATAGTGTTCCTATCGATATACACTCTAAGTGTATCTCCGTTCCCTACCGAGCGGTACTTGATATCGCTCGCAACTCGATTGCACCAGAAGTCGAGGTGCGCGACACGCGGACTAAGTTGTGCCGCATAACCATCCCGTGCGGGCTATATTCAAGTTTGCACGCTTACTTGCTAATGTCGACGTAGGACTATTTGGGCATACACGCGACTTGCTAACTTAGCATGTAATCTCTATCGAGTCATGTTTAACATCGTTCGGTACAAAGGCCTTCGCCTATCGATCCCGTTCAACCGAGTACTTGTACGAGCTTTTGAAAATATTAGACTTATTGTATGGAACATCCCAAGGCACAACGAGAGAGAGCGTATCCTCTTTTGTTTCCAACCGAGCTTTCAAAACTGAGAAAATTGAAATGAAGTCCAAGGACGTAAAGCCGTGCTCTGATACCAATCTGTCAAGCCCCACTCCCGTAGGAGCGATCGTCCTCGCTAAGGCGTGATGCCGCACGGGCCTAGGTTGCGCCCGTGCAAGGCTAAGTCCAGAAACGGTCGATTTGCTAGGCCACAGAGTCGCACAGAGTGTCCCCATTTGCAGCGGAAAGTAAATGAACACAAATTGAAGCGAATTCCAACTCTTTATTGATTTTCAAGAAATTTACAAGCGGCGCTAGGCCGAGTTTACAAGTCTCTCAAGATCTCTCTCTCTGAAAACATAAAAGGCGTGCCAAGTGGCTTACAACATGGAATGATTCATGGCGATGTTCTGATATATTATGTCCTGTATATGGTGCTCCAGCTCCTTACAACGCTCCAAGGCTCCAGAGATAGCTCCGCGCCTTAGCACGTTCGAGGAAAGCTCCGCACCCGCCGACGTTTTCTGCTTCCTGCAAGCAGACTGGGGGGTTATCAGTATATTATTATGCACTGGTGGGGAGGCTAGCTCGCCCACAATGCTATCATTACCAAACACGTTCTATTTACTTTTGTGCATCTCTATCATTCATTGTCTTTCTAATCTTTCCTTAGGATCAATTTCATGGCATCTTTCATAGCCTATCTCGTATTGCCAATTTTAAGTGTCGTATGGAAATTCATACATAACTTACCCATACTTACCGTCCGGCCTTCCCTGTTCAATGTAAACAAATTTAGTCAACAATTCATATATTTCAACTTAACATGATTCACGTAAATATTTAGTGCCAAGGGCGTGTTCCTGCCTCGGGTCCTAGCGCGTCGTAGGCGTGTCTTCTTTTAACTCATTGCATGAAGTACTCTTTATCATTTGGTGTGATTCAAGCCCGTTCAGTAGGCGCTTTGTTCAGTTAACTTAGGCTACTTTGATTTCAATGCAAGGACTTGCACGTGGATTGCCACCAGCAAAGCCCACTTAAATCTATATGCACCGGTCGCTGGCATGTCAGCCATTTTAGACATTTCCCCTGTGGCATTCTCATCTATCAAGCGTGATGGCTGGTACACCTTGATAGACTATTGAATAACCGGCCCTACGTTTGGTTATGTGCCCAAGCCCGCACACCTGTCCGCCCGTAGGCCATGATTCCGCCTAGGCCGGCCACGAAATCGTCGTTCGTTGCCCTTGGAATCCCTTTTCGCTCGTGCATGAGCCGTCCACGACCATTTCATATTTTATTGTCATTTTAACTTAACGGTTGTCTTTGAGCCATAGGCTAACCCTTAGCCATAATGCGTTATCGACCAGGTTGGCGTCCGTGCAGCGCGGGTAGCGAGCCCCGCTGCCACGTGCCCGTCATACCTGTCGCTAACCATTTCTTTCTTTCTTATCTTTTCTTCATTCTTTTTTTTCTTTCTTTCACTTGTTCATTCATTCATCGATTCATTCATTCACTTATTCATTCATTCATTCATTTATACATTTTGCAACTCCCTGTACGGGAGTCGCCTTGGCGACTCATCGGTCCCATAGTCTTTCAATGTTGCTATACTCTACTCGGAACGACTATGTTGATAGTCTTCCCGTTTCATTGTTGTAACCCATTCATTGTTTCATTGTTGGCCGCATAAGGAACATAAACGTAAGCTTGTGCCTTAGCACGAGCGTAGAGCGCAGTACAAGAGTTCACATTTTCTAAGTTACTTTCCATATTCTATACAAGCATACAAGATGGGATTATTCCCTTAGCTAGGTGCGTTGAGTCATTTATTAGCATGCACGGTGTTATCGCCTAGCGATTCTCGTGATAGTGTCCGTATTGTTATGTGTCTAGGCTAAGCACAGACGGGTTCATCGGAGCTACCCACCTTAGCGATGTTCGCAATCGGTCGAGCGATACTCCGAGCGCGCCTTTGATAGTCTAAGTCTGGATTCATCTTTGACGGGCCAATGTAAGCCTTGCATCGATTCTTTATCAGGTCGATGCCAACTCTTCGGATCGACGGCTCGTTTGAGTCGTTGCACTTGCCGTTTGAATCGGCGTTCCGCTAGGGCGGAGCGGGTCATTACAGATACCTATATATCTCCATCCACGTAGTGTAATTAAACGAAGAGCAAACCAAATGCATCATGGTTGATCAGACCATAATATACTGATTCTGATTAGACAATAAGTTAGCAGGCATCCCCACTAAATATATGCCTTGAATCAAGCTCGAGAACAGAGTGAGCTTGCCAAACTAAGCTGTAACAGCAGCGTTTGTTAAGATAGTCGAATACAATTATGCGAGATTTTTGAAAGACGGCACAAGTAGTTCGAGTTTAGAGGGAATCAAACTTCACCTGGTGTTCTTGCTTCTATAGACATCCCACTATCATCTTATCCTTATGACCTTGGTCGACTAATAATTATGGACTCCTGAATTCTTTATTCTAGGTAAATCTATTAGTGTCAATCAATTTCCTCATCAATAGATCACGAGGATCATACGGAGTGCTAGGTCGGAAGACATGCTACCAAACTTCCACTACTATTGGCTTTGGATCTTATGGGACATACATGGCATTGTCCTATCCTCCTTAGTATCCTAGACATGTAATCACGTCTGAAGTCATTTTACCGAGAATTATGCTTCACCCGTATACTCGGGCTGTGGTAAACCCTTGGTTCTGTGATTCAGATGTGATATGCTATCAGATACTCTACCTTATCTCGACACCCGGGTGACTATGATCAAGGAGGACCACTAGCCATAGTTTTTAAGAATATTCTATAACCTATAATTTCCTTAAAAATTTCAACTCTAGGGTCGTGTCTTGCCAGTGCGCTGCTGGCTGCAGGGAATCCAGAGTCTTCATAATTTAAATAAATAGCGACAGTGCGTTGCTGTCCTGCCATTATGAGTTAACTAACATTCCTTTAACTACATCTGTAAAAATCCATGAGCTCCTAGGGATTCAAACAAGTTGCCTATGAAATAAAGTGTAAGCATTTGTCCTATCAGTCATAACCCTTAAGATAAAAGATTGAACAGGGGAAATAACTGAGGACAAAGAAATACAACATTCTAAATATTCCATGCGTATTCAATCCTTTGGGGAAACACTTGAATCGAAACTAACGTGAGGTTCATATATGGGTAACATAATCAGAAATTATATAAAATAATTATTTATAGGCAAAATAGGAACTAAATAGGCAATTCAGACTAATATATGGGGATGATATCTAAAGAGGCAAAGAGAAGGAATTGAACAATTTATCGTGGTTAGATCATAACTTATATGAAGCCCTGTCTCACCAAGTGAATAATCTATCCACTTTGGATCGTGTCGTCGTATCGAGAGATAATAGTGTATCTATGGGGATCTGAAAAAAAACTATCAAAATTAATAGCCTCATCTAAAATTTATGACCTAGACTACCCATCGGTAAACTTGTATAAGGGACTCCTAGTCCTAGTCATTCTCTTAAATTAAATTAATTCTTAATTCGTGAATGAGCATTTTCTAGTCGCAGGCTCGCAATAGTACAACTAACTAAAGTACTATCACGAGTTCGCGTGATTTGCGAAGACTGACCTGCATGGGCCACCACAAAAACTTGTCACGACCCGCACCCTTTTTTTTTAGAACGGATACGAGACGTGTCCAAGCCAGCCTACGTCGCAGTGTCGGCGGTAGTACGCTGTCACGGCCATGAAGATCCAAAATCATAAATAATGCTCATTCATAAATTTAATTTAATTTACAATGATCACAAGTTTTACATTTTGCAGAAAAATATAAACTTGTACATATAAAAGAATAACTACAACTCCACTATCTAACTAGTCTCTAGGCTTTTGTCTGCAAGTATTTCCGTCTCTCCCCAAGCTAAGTGAATCCACGGCTAACCTAAAAATGTTGGTTTCCAGTCAGGAATGGAACGAGCACAATCCACTGAATGCAATTTCAAATAAAGAAAATGACTATAAAACAAAGGTTAGACATCAATCATGAGTTTTGAAAATAAACAGTAAATACGGAAAACCAATAGCAATAAATAGACACAAAATACTTTCCCCAACTGTTAGAAGTACCTTTGATTTGTGATCGGTCTGGGGTACTACACCGCACGGTCTACGAGGTCTACTTGCATAAAAAGTAAGCACGGTCTACAATGTCTACTTGCAGAAAATAAACACGGGCTACACTACTTGCAGAAAATAAACACGGGCTACACTACTTGCAGAAAATAAATACGGGCTACAATGTCTAACACGGACTATGGTCAGATCACATATCTTTGGTACTTCTCATTCCCGACTCAACAATTTATAATAGAAAATCGCCAACCAATGAAATATAGTGAAAATCAATAACGAAATGCAGACAATAAACTGTACTCGCCTGTGGTCCTCTGCTGGTGAAACCGACAGTCTGAACTACTCAATGTGCCACAAAAGTCAAAACCCGTACAACAGTCCCCGGAAGCTAAAATAGACAATACCAATGATCTCAGAATAGTCAATTTAGCTAGGATTGCCTATCCTTAAGTCCAATTCTGGACACAGGAGCAAAACGGTAATTTCGGGTCAAAACGGTATCCGCCGTTGGACCCGCTTTGCACCGAAAAGCGTGCCAGAGTCAACGGTCTCTAAAGTCATCAAACTACATGTCTACGGATCCAGTTTTCCGATACGAACCCAACCGTATGTCCAAAGTTGGATTCCGGCGGGCCATGCACAAAATTGCCCGTTGAGTGGGACCGTGGGGCCCGCAAAACGACGTCGTATTCAACTGTCTCAGAATTGGACCAAACTTGGCATACAGGACCAGAAAAATGATACGGTCCTGTTGGCGCAAGTTTCGTCTCGATCTGACGAGCGTGCCCAAAGTAATTGAGAAATTTGCAAAGTGCACGATACGGTGAATTTTGACGGATACGAATCAAATTCGTCGCGCACACGCGACCAATTTGAATTCCGTCAAAGCCCACACGACCACAAAGCCGTTACGCAGCTTTTGATCCTTTCGGTACGCGACCACGTCGTCCGGATTGGCGTGACGCACGTCGTGTGGAGCATTTTCATGATTTTTGAAAACTGTTTTCATAGGTTTTTCTCGATTTTTAGAGTCGAATAATTCTACACCCACTAAATGAAATTGGAATCTATAAAAAGGGATTTACTGTCGTATATGTTGTCTAAACACCTGTTCTTTTAGATTCTCCATTCCGTCGATGGATTGGCAATGAATTGCCTTCCAAGTTCGGGTTTGAATATCTAAAACTGTCCTGTTTCGGACAATTTTTCGGGTAAGTTCGCATCGATCTTCTGAGCAATATATAGCGTATAAAATCGAATTTATAGAAGGTGTTGGAAGTGGTATAGGTTGTGATCATACCTGCGAAGATGGATCGAAAATCGATTAATCACGCGTCGAGGAATCAATTGACGAAGATGGGTTGCCGGCTGCTCTGCTGCTGCCAAGGCTGTGCCCTGTCTCGCGCGACCGGCGTGGTTCAGTCGACTCCGACGACCCACGGTTGCACGTGGCGGCCGCCTGTGGTCGCGGGCTGTGGGTTGGATCGAGATTAGGTTTTCATCGAGTCCTCTCTCTCGTATATATACTGTGGTTTTGAGGAAACCGAGCGGTTTCCTGAACGGTTGAAGCTCGGCTTGGTTGGGTTTCTCAGCTGTAGCTGAGTAGGCTTCGGGCCTGGGTTACTTTGGGTCCAAGGGAACAGCTGTGGCCTGGGATGCTAGGGAGTTGATTTAATTTTTTTTTTAATAACCATACATATATATATATATCTATATATACTCACATATATATATTTATGTATACACTAATACTTTAACTTATATAATAAAATATCTATAAAATCTAAATAAAACCCAATTTATCTATTCTTGGTATAGGCCTTATATATATATATATATATATATATATATATATATATATATATATATATATATATATATATATATATATATACGACTATATATAATAATATCCGTTTGACAGAATAATATAACCATTATTAATGAAATAATATTATATAATAATAATCTCAAAAAAATAAAATAAAATAATAATAATAATAACGAAATTCAATAAATTAATAATGGCGTGTATACCATTATGTTCAGTCAAAAAAATCCTAAAATGCACGAGGACCTATTTTATACAAAAGTCATTGAATATCCCTAATAATAATATTTATAATATTTAAATACGAATACCTTGCAATATTCATTAAACCATTTAGACGAAATACAATACCCTCTTACCAAATTCCACCAATACGAATGTCATTGAACGTCCCACATGACTACATAAGATTGGCTTGTCTTGGGTCCTATCTGGACTAATTCGGTACATCCGGGTTCCCTAAAGCTCAATAATATAAATAATGAATAAATAAGTCTTCGGTAAGAGTTAAGTCGCAACTTGGCCTGATTTTCCTAGTTAGGACATCAATATGGCTCGGCCTTTCCTACCAGGGCTAACACTCTAGTCTAAGCACGCTATTGCACTACCCGTGCCACGATTTCTAGTCACCATGTACTCCAAAACTCCATTTTGGCTAAAAACGTCTACCGTAATAATTAACTAAATTATTATTTATAAAATCTAAAAATCACCAATCGAATAAAATAAATAATAATAAAATATTTCTAATTTTTCGGGAAGGGGAGCTACACAACTAGACGGAACCCGGGCTACGAGTGTATTTTCCTTTTGGATTTGCTCACTACATTGTAAAATTATTCTTTTGAGGCGTTTAGCCGACGAGCACCTGTTAGCTCGATGCATAATTACTTACTGTCTGCCTACGGACTGTAACATGATTAACAAATCCTAGGGTTGATCATGTATGACTGAACTCTTGCTAGTCTTGACATTTTGTACGACTAGCTTCATGATCATCCAATATGTAATGTATGGGACGCCTTGCTATTATATATTTGGTGCTCTGACATCTTGTAACTATTATTGCTTGCTTGAGATTGAGACAATAGGCTTGTTCATGACCATAGGAGACTGTTGGCTTGTAGTTAAACCCTTATATATCAAGACAGCCGTGACCGTATAGCGAGGTGGATTCCATTTCAATATACGTAGCTGGCTATGTACGCCCCCGCTCTCCAGTATTTTGGTTCTGGTGCGTCACATGGTTTAAGTGGTGGCCCATGCAGGTCTTGTAAATCAAGATATGTGAGGGTTTACCGGATAGATGTCTCAATCAGTACTCGTCCTTGATCTCTGTTCATATCCTCTGAATCCCTGGATTCTTGTCCTGATCATGTGCTTGTATCGTTGATCTGTCCTGGTCCTTCCTTATTGTTTCCTATGTCGTCTTCTTCAGCGGCACTTTTCCTGGCCCCGCCGATCAGCGAGATGGAGCACTTCCCGTGGATCAGCAGCAACCCGAAGATCAAGCCCAGCATTCCGGAGTAGCCTCAAGAGTTGTACCTACTGGAGGAGAGCCCCCAGTTCAGCCCGTTCGACCTGCCGAGCCTGATGATGGCACCTTGGTAGGTCTCATCATGACCTTGATAGCTTCCCAGGATCGTAGAGGAGACGCCTTGCACCAGGCAGTGGCAGATGCTTTGACCAGATGCGGTCATCCAGGGAACAGCGCGGCCAATAGCTTCAAGCGCTTGAACCCTCCATTCTTCGACGGCAGCGAAGATGCGATTGCCGCGGACGCTTGGCTTCAGGATACCGAGGTGGTTCTGGAAGCAGCTAGGACACCTGAGAATGAGAAGGTAGCGGTGGTACGCTTACAGTTGCTGGATTTAGCTCGCAGTTTGTGGGCGGCGCAGGCCATGGGATTAGCGGCACCGGTTACTTGGGCGGTATTTAGAGAAAGATTCCAGACGAAGTATTTTGATGTTGTAGCTCGGTACGACCTACAGACGAGATTTACCAACTTGAAGCAAGGAGACAGGACGGTCGACGGTTATGCATATGAGTTTTCTAGACTCAGTAGGTTTACCCCCACCTTGGTGGCGACCGAGTTTGATAGAGCCCAACGGTTCCAGCAGGGGCTGTATTTGGAGATCTTGTTGGCAGTTGAGCAGTTCGAGCACCAGACGTTCGATACAGTATTAAGGGCAGCTAGGAGGCACGAGTACACCTTCCAGAGGATCGTGGATAGGACCGGAGGTAGGAAGCGGTCCCACAATCAGATGCACCAATCATCAGCTCCAGCCCCGGCAGCTAGGGATTTGACCATTGGAACTCCGAGGCGGGCGACCTCAGTGACGTCGGTTCAACATTCAACCCCGATGTACCCGCAGCAACAGAAGCAGAAGTCGACTACCGCGATGGGATGTTCTCATTGCGGGAAGCCAGGATACGTGGTGGCAGATTGTCGTAGGGCGCAGGGATTGTGCCTGGCTTATGGAGCGGCAGATCACAAGATAGGAGCCTGCCCGAATAGGGGTAGTTCGTCATCTTCTAACCTAACCAGTTCGTCGGTTAGGGGACCAGCACCTATGCAGCAGCAGCAGTACCCGAGGCCATTGTTGCCTCAGTCCCAGGCATTTCAGCAGCAGAACCAGCAGCAGTATACCCAGGCTCAAGTGCAGAACAGGCAGAGAGGTTTCCAGCAGAGGGGACCCGCAGCCAGAGGACAAGGTCAGGCAATGATGATGACTATGGAGGAAGAGGTTACACCAGGTGAGGTAGTGGCAGGTACTATTCTCGTCAACTCCTCTCCAGCATCGGTATTATTTGATTCTGGTGCATCGCATTCATTCATGTCTGTACGAGACGAATAGGGTTGGAGCCAGAGTCATTATCAGTGAAGCTCAATATACTTACTAGTAATGGTCTTGTGGGGGTAGATCGAGTGTTTTCCTCGTGTCGGATCGTAGTTAGCGGTAGAGAGTTCCCCGCTAGATTTATAGAGTTTTCTGTGGCAGACTATGATGTAGTCTTAGGCATGGATTGGTGGAGGAACCAGTATGCTAGGATAGACTGCCAGGTTGGCAGGGTTGTCTTTAGTATTCCAGGCGAGCCAGAGTTTTCATTTTCCAGAGGCACAGTGGAGCCACCTCCCCCAGTATTGCGGATGGCAGTAGCAGCAGTACAGTTACCCCGGATAGTTGAAGAGTTTCCAGATGTCTTCCCAGAAGAACTTCCAGGGATGCCGCCAGAGCAGGAGATCGAGTTCACTATAGACTTGATCCCCGGGACGGCACCAGTATCAGAGCGAGTCTACAGGATGGCGCCTTCAGAGTTGGAGATTTTGTACAAGATGATTGAAGAACTGAGGACCAAGGGATTCATTCGTGCAAGTGGATCGCCTTGGGGAGCCCCGATGCTTCTTGTGAAGAAGAAGGATGGTACGTCCAGGCTATGTGTAGATTATCGTACCTTAAACTCGATGACAATCAAGAACAGATATCCTCTCCCGAGGATAGATGACTTGTTTGATCAACTCAAGGGGCTTCAATGTTTTCGAAGATAGACTTGCGATCAGGATACCACCAGATCAGGGTCAAAGAGCAGGACATTCCAAAGACAGCGTTCAGATCAAGGTATGGGTATTGGGAGTTTTTTGTTATGCCATTCGGAGCAACCAATGCGCCAGCCGTATTCATGGACCTCATGAATCGCATTTTTATGCCTTACTTGGATCAGTTCGTGATCGCGTTCCTAGATGACATCCTGGTCTACAGCAAGAGCGAAGCAGAGCACGAGTAGCATCTCAGAATCGTCCTTCAGACGCTTAGAGAGCATCAGTGTACGCCAAGTTCAGTAAATACGAGTTCTGGCTCGATCGTATTTCGTACTTGGGTCACATCATTACCCGAGTAGGAGTGGAAGTGGATCCCCCCGAAGATTGTGGCTACCGAGTCATGTCCAGTACCTAGCTCAGTGGCAAAGGTTCGCAGCTTCCTTGGATTAGCCGGCTACTACCGGCGATTCGTTTCAGATTTTGCAAGGATTTTGGCGCCGATGACCCAGTTGACCCGCAAGGATGTGCCGTTCGTATGGACAGCAGAGTGCCAGGAATCATTTGAGAAGTTGAAGCGAGGCTTGGTAACGGCTCTCATTCTCACACTTTCAGATGGGACCGGAGGATTCACAGTTTATTGCGACGCTTCAGGCAGAGGATTGGGGTGTGTCTTGATGCAGCATGGAAAGGTAATAGCTTATGCATCACGCCAACTTCATGATCATGAGAAGAATTATCCGACCCACGACTTGGAACTGGCGGCAGTAGTGTTTGCGCTTAAGCTTTGGCGGTTGTAATGACCCGCTCTGCCCTAGCGGAATGCCGATTCAAACGGCAAGTGCAACGACTCAAACGAGCCATCGACCCGAAGAGTTGGCATCGACCTGAAGAAGAATCGATGCAAGGCTTACATTGACCCGTCAAGATGAATCCAGACTTAGACTTTCAAAGGCGCGCTCGGAGTATCGCTCGGTCGATGCGAAGATCGCTAAGGTGGGTGGCTCCGATGAACCCGTCTTTGCTTAGCCTAGACACATAACAATACGGACACTAATGCTAGAATCGCTAGGCGATAATACCGCATATGCTAATAAATGATCCAACGCACCTAGCTAAGGGAATAATTCCATCTTGTATGCTTGTATAGAATATGGAAAGGAACATAGAAAGAATATGGAAAGGAACAGGGAATAATCCCATAACAATACGGACACTAATTGCGAACGTGATTGAGGACTAGAACGAATATGAAAGATGTCGGAGAAGAATAAGAATATGTGTCGATGACTAGTCGAGTAGCTCGAACCCTGAGTGGTGTATGGACGTCATAGAAATTGTTCGAGCGAGACTAAAGGATTTACGGATCGTACGAGTATGTCGGCAAGTGATACAATCGTGCAAAGCCTTAGAACGTGTCACGCTTAGTTGGTCGTGACTTCGAATGTTCCAAACGAGATGTCGTTCGGACAACTTGTCAATGGGTAACGCAAGTTAGAAAACGATTCGGAACGATAAATGAAAATGAATGGTCTTGATCGAGAAAACTTAGAGGATCGCGCGTACGATTTCGGATTGATTCAAATGAATTGTGACTTGAGTTTGAACAACGATCTTGAAACTAGCTTGAGGAATAGCAGTTGAACTTGATCTTGAATATTAAATGAAATTGTGGAATATTTAACCCGGACAACAGCATCAACGCACGACTCGAAATTGTTGCAAAGGAAGATCGTCAGGTTATGCATATCGTCGATGGTATTGAGACGTATCAAAGATCGATATGCGATAACTCGGGGGTACTCTGACTCGGCGAATGACGATCGTGCAAATGTCATTGTTCCGTTGGATGCTATACTTGGGATGTTAAAAATGTGTCGAGGAAAAGATAGATTTAGCTCGAGGATTTTCTAGTTGGACGTATGACGGTCGGACTATCAAATAGAGATCTCGGCTTGGATAAAATATTTGGATTGCTTCGACGATAACCCCAACATCGACATTCTTGTCTTATGCGAGCGTAACTCCAGCCTCGCATATACGTCACGCCGATTAGGACGATCACTCCGCGTGAGCGCTGGTATGGTGATTCATACAGCGGGGGTGATTGAACTAGCATGGAGTGGCAATTTGTATGCTTCGACTTGTGGTTTGACACGAAGGTGACTTGAGAATGATTCGGTGTGCTTGATGATTAAGTTTGAGGATTGAGTAGGTCCAATTCGCGTATCGAGAATGAGTTAGTCTATACTCAAACAAGAGTTACGTCCCGATGAGAATGATTATTCCGCGGGAGCGTTGCATGGTGATTCATGAACCACCATGGATGATCGGACTCGCGTGAGATTGGGACGCAACTTATTGTCGAGCTGGATGACCTCGTGATCGAATACATGAATTGGTTAGAACTGGTGATCGAATAGAATTGAATATGTGCAACGTAAGTCTTGATGCGGATTAGGTGATCATGCTCGATGTTTAGAAATCTGAGTAACGCGAGCTTGGGTAGAAACTCCCGTACAAACGAACAAATGGTTTGACCATAGGATTTGGGGCGAGCGTCGTGCAACGACCTTGCACGATGAGCCACGGACTTGACTTGTAACTATGACCCTGTGGGATGACCTAGTGGATAGGCGGACGACCCTATGCCGAGTGATTGAACTTGTGCGATTGACCTTACAGTATCGTCCGGACGGACGATAGACTTGGGGCAGCAAGACTTAGAGTAGGACGGGGAACAGGGAGTGTGCGTGAACGACGATGAGATTGGCCCCAAACGAAGGGAATGATAGGAATGGATGACGTGCAAGTAAAGTTAGGATAACGAATTGAATCGTTGATAGGAAGAAATACTCGATGATGGTGCAATACTTGGTCTTAAATCGGACGGAAATTACTTAGACTTGGTCGACCCTACTAAGAAGAAATCATACTGATTTCATGGACAAGAACGCTTGAGAAACGAATCGGGTTACCTCGATAACCGAGATAAACGATAGTGAGATGCACACGAGTTCGGTTTTAAATCGAAGTTAGCAAAACGACCGGCAAATCGAAACTATCATGAGTAGCTTGTCCGACTTCGCTAATCGCTAAGCTTGGTTGAAATGTACGTATTCGGGGGACGCCTTGGATACGTGCACGATCCAAACTCAGCGATATGATGAACTCAAATGCAGCTGCAAGTGGGTGTTGCGATGCGCATAAACGAAAGTGAGTTTGCCACAGCCTACGACCCTCGCATTTGATGAATTACAACGCACCTCGTGCGACCATTTCAGTCCCATGACACGTCGAAACAGCAACCAAATCGAAGAAACACTTGAATTAAATAAGTGCCATCAACTCTAAAATAAATGAAAAGTTATTCAATAAAATCGACCAAAGGTATGCGACACGGAACTTGGAAAGGTACCGAGCATGGTTCGATGCCATCGAACGGTAAAGCCATTCGATAGGAATTGTCTAAGGTATGCATACGACGATGAGTAAAGGAACGGTAGGATAACCTGCACTCAGGAAGTCTCGAAGACGAGACTTGTTTTGAGTGGTGTATTATGTAATGACCCGCTCCGCCCTAGCGGAACGCCGATTCAAACGGCAAGTACAACGACTCAAACGAGCCGTCGACCCGAAGAGTTGGCATCGACCTGAAGAAGAATCGATGCAAGGCTTACATTGACCCGTCAAGATGAATCCAGACTTAGACTTTCAAAGGCACGCTCGGAGTATCGCTCGGCCGATACGAAGATCGCTAAGGTGGGTGGCTCCGATGAACCCGTCTTTGCTTAGCCTAAACACATAACAATACGGACACTAATGCTAGAATCGCTAGGCGATAATACCGCGCATGCTAATAAATGATCCAACGCACCTAGCTAAGGGAATAATCCCATCTTGTATGCTTGTATAGAATATGGAAAGGAACATGGAAAGATATGAGAACTCTCACACCGTGCTCCTCGCTCGTACTAAGGCACAAGCTTACTTTCGAGTACCTTACGCGTTCAACAATGAAACAATAAATGGTTTACAACAATAAAACGGAAAGACTATCAACATAGTCGTTTCGAGTAGAGTATAGCAACATTGAAAGACTATGGGACCGATGGGTCGCCAAGGCGACTCCCACACGGGGAGTTGCATAATGTGTGAATGAAAGAATGAATGGATAAGTGAATGAATGAACCAACGAATGAAAGAATGAATAAAAGATAAGAAAGAAAAGAATGGTTAGCGGCAGGTGTGACGGGCACGTGCAACGGGGCTCGCTACCCGCGCTGTACGGACGCCAACCTGGTTGATAACGTAAGAAGGCTAAGGGTTATCCTACGGCTCAGAGACAGCCATTAAGTTAAAAAGACAAGTTAATACGAAATGGTCGTAGAAAAAGGCACGGGCGAGGGGTGGCGATGCCGTGGCCGTAAAGAAAAAGGGATTCCGTGGCATGATCAAAGGGGGGATATGCCGGCCTAGGCGGAATCAAAGGGGCTTACGAGCAACCTGGGTGCGGGCTTGGCCACTACATGAAACGTAAGTGCAGGGTATTTCAAAGAGACTATCTAGGTGTTCCAGCCGCACGCTATGATAAGTGAGAAATACCAAGGGGAGAACATGTCCAAATGGCTTGTGATGCCAGCGACCGGTACATATAGATTAAGTGGACTTTGCTGGTGGCTATTCACGTACAAGTCCTTGCATTGAAATCAAAGTAATCTAAGTTGAATGAACAAGTGCCTATTGAACGGCTTGAAATGTATCACACCAAATGATAATGAATTAGAGAACACACCTACGACGCGCTAGAACCCGAGGCAGGGACACGCCCTTGATATTGAAAGTTTACATGAGGCACGTTAGGTTATTACATATGAATTGTTGACTAACTTGATTTGCTTTGGACAGGAAAGGCCGGACGGTAAGTATGGGTAAGTCGTGCATATATTTCCATGCGACACTTGAATTTGGCAACACGGGATAGGTTATGACATATGCCATAAAATTGATCCTAAGGCAAGATTAGAAAGACAATGAATGATAGAGATGCACAAAAGTAAATAGAACGTGTTTGGTAATGATAGCATTGTGGGCGAGCTAGCCTCCCCACCAGTGCATAACAATGTACTGATAACCCCACAGTCTGTGTCACGCCCCGATCCCGGAGGATCGAAAATAAGCCACTGGGCGTGATGCCGTACAAGTCTAGATTGTACTTGTACAAGGCAAAACCATTACAGTTCCTGGTAATTCTCAGAAAACATCGACAACGCAGCAAAACCAAGCAGATAAATTGAAGTCACACAATTTATAAAGAAATATATCTCTTTATTGATAATCATAATGGATTACAAGACTTGCAACGGAATACAGAGTTTACAACTGATTACAAGACTCTTGAATAGCCAACTGAATGTATACACTTGTCCTTTAGGCTACAACTGAATATACCGACTTCTTTACAATGAACTTGCCAATATGGCTATAATCTCACTGGTACAACTGAGTTCCACTGTTCCATACATTATGTCCCATATAGCAGAAGACATCGTCTTGCAAGAAGAGCTTCTGCACACCCATCCGATTCATCGATGCCAAGCACTGATTCACAGGATTTCCCCCAAGCAAACACCTGTAATATTGCCCACAACGTGGGTCAGTACATCATCAATGTACTGGCGAGCGGTGCTGGCCCAACTCACCTAAGAAGACAGCACTAAGTAATCATGTTATAGAACATTATTAACAGTGGTCTTTCTTGTTGTCTTAGGGTCAATTTTATGTTATAGCCGACAAGAAGTAAAGCATGCAATCTCATAGCCAACATAATTTAAAGCATACTGTTATCACCCTTTGGTGATTCTTACTTACGGTCGTGTAGCCATCCCTGTACATTTATAATACTTACTCTGCCTGCATAAGACATTGTTAGGAACAATATCATGATCCAATATGATTATCACTGTTCAGGTGATTCTTACCAAATGCCGACATCCTTTCCTGTATTTGAGTAATAACTTACTCTGCTTGCATAAGACATCATTAGCACCTGACCTATCTATATGAAGGTCACTGGCGACACGCCATCCTGGACCGTCTTACTGGTATACAGCGCCCTTGCCAGTGCAGGTAGCTAGCCCCACGGCAAGTCCTGTATACCGTGCTACTACTTTAGCACTGCTACTACTTCAGCTTTGGTTTCCCCTAGGACGAACCGGGTTCCATGGCCCAGGAATACCGTTCGAGAAACCACCTTGTCGACAAGTTGTCCATGACCATGCAACTATATGCAACTTATCTAAGAAGAAAACATATAATGCATGATAAGGAAAACTAAGCAAAACCATCATTCTCATTCTTATTGCCAGCTAGCCACCTTGCCTTGAGCCAATGCTCACATTATCATCTGCCCAATCCAGGGTCTTAGCGTAATCAACATTCTACATCGGCGACAGGATAATAGAATGTTGTTACCCAATCCTTTTACCACATTTTTGATACTAAACATCTTTTCAACCAAACTTAATGTACTCACCGCCCAATTCCTGGGACTTAGCATCTGTTTAGCATTCATTCATTCGAATACAATTCAAGCATACTCACTGCCCAGTTCTTGGGTCTTAACATCTGTGTTGCCATCTATTTATTCAGCCAAAGCTCGATATACTCACTGCCCAAGTATTTGGGACTTTGCCTTCACCTGTCATGTAATTCATCGCAACAGCGTACAAGCATACAATTTATTTAGCCACAACAGTTTACGTTCAGGTGATTATTATCTTTCATTATCTTTCCAAATTCCATGCAAGGTGTTATTGAGCAACACAATAAGAAACATAGCACACTATCCTTTATTTTAAGCGTGAAGCTAAAGGATCTTTGAAGGGTTCAACACTACTCACATTCATAGGACGATTCCCGCCACGATCGTATAGTCTTCCAAGCGATCCTTCGCATAATCCCAAGTCCAACAAGGCTTCATCGAACCAACCATCCATTATAAGGTATCTTGCGGGTCGGGGCACTACAGTCTGCATGCAGGATACAGGAGACGTCGGCGGGTGCGGAGCTTCCATCGAACGTGCTAAGACGCGGAGCCAACTCTGGGGCCTTGGAACGTTGCAAGAAGCTGAAGCACCCTATACAGGACATAATGTATCGGAACATCGCCATGAATCATTCCATCTTGTAAGCCACTTGGCACGTCTTTTCTGTTTCAGAGAGAGAGAGCTTGAGCGATTTATAATATCGGCCTAGCGCCGCTTGTAAACTTCTTGAAAATCAATAAAGAGTTTGAATTCGCTTCCACTTGTGTTCATTTACTTTTCGCTGCAAATGGGGACACTCTGTGCGACTCTGTGGCCTAGCTCAAATCGGCCGTTTCTGGACTTGGCCTTGCACGGGCGCAACCTAGGCTCGTGCGGCATCACGCCTTAGCGAGGACGATCGCTCCTGCGGGAGCGGGGCGTGACAGCGACACTACTTGTACGGAGATAGAGTGGAGATATTTACTGATCACAAGAGCATGAAGTATGTTTTTATCCAGAATGACCTTAACATGCGACAAAAAAGATGGCTCGAGCTACTGGTGGACTATAATGTGGATTTGCAGTATCACCCTGGGAAGGCCAACGTTGTAGCAGATGCGTTGAGCAGGAGAGCCAGAGTTTACTTCCTAATGGCGCAACCAGAGTTATTGGCAGATCTTCAGAATATGGGAATTGAAGTGGTTCTTCCTACCAAGACGTTGATGGCCAGTCTACAGGTTCAGTCCAGCATAGTTGAGAGGATCCGGAGAGCGCAGTCAGCAGATTCCAAGCTTCCAGCGACTCAGGGCAGAGTATGAGGCAGGAAGAAGGCCAGAGTTGTACATTCATGAAGATGGTACACTTCGACACGGCACTCGTCTTTGTGTACCCAGTGGAGATATCCGACATGAGGTCATGGCAGAAGCTCACAGTTCACAGTATTCTATTCATCCCGGTGGCACGAAGATGTATAGAGACATTCGTCAGCATTTCTGGTGGAATGGCATGAAGAGGGAGATAGCCCGGTTTGTCTTTCGGTGTTTGGTTTGCCAGTAGGTTAAAGCTGAACATCAGAGGCCCGCTGGACTTCTTCAGGCCTTGTCGATTCCAGAATGGAAGTGGGAGCATGTGACCATAGATTTTGTGTACCCTAGCTGGTCGAGATGCTATTTGGGTTATAGTTGACAGGCTCACGAAAGTGGCTCACTTTCTTCCGTTCAGAGTTGGGCAGTCTACGGCACAGTTGGCAGAAATATATCTCAGGCAGATTGTCAGGCTTCATGGGGTACCGGTCAGTATCACCTCGGACAGGGATTCAAGATTCACATCACACTTTTGGCGTAGCCTGCAAGAGAGTTTGGGAACTCACCTTCAGTTTAGCTCAACTTATCATCTGCAGACAGATGGCCAGTCGGAACGCACAATCCAGACTCTTGAAGATATATTGAGATCTTGTACCCTTGACTTTGGTGGTTCATGGAAGGATCACCTGCACCTGATGGAATTCTCGTACAACAATAGTTTCCAGTCCAGTATTCAGATGGCCCCGTTCGAGGCATTGTATGGTAGGAAGTGCAGATCCCCGTTAGCCTGGGATGATGTTGGAGAGAGGCAGATGCTTGGTCCAGAAATGATTGCCCAGACAGTTGAAATGGTCAAAAGAGTCAGAGATCACCTTCGAGTGGCCCAAGATCGCCAGCGACATTAGGCCGATGCTCATTGACGTCCCTTAGAGTTTGCTATCGGCGACCATGTATTCCTTAGGATCTCGCCTAACCGCGACGTCATTCGCTTTGGCGTACGGGAAAAGCTTAGTCCTAGGTATATAGGGCCCTTCGATATCCTAGAGCAAGTAGGAGATGTATCCTATCGTCTCGCTCTTCCGTCGTCGCTAAGTGAGGTGCATGATGTATTCCATGTGTCCCAATTACGACGGTACATCCCGGACCCGAGCCATATCCTGGACCATTCGGAATTGGTTGTTGGTACCAACCTTTCGTATGAGGAGAGGCCCGTGTCTATATTGGACAGGAGAGAAAAGATACTCAAGAACAAGACTATTAGCTTAGTCTGTGTTACTTGGGGTCATCGCTCTCTAGGAGAGTCAACGTGGGAGCATGAGGACGACATCCGATCGCGATATCCCGACTTGTTTGACTCGTAAGGTATAATGTCTTCCTTATGTCTTATGCTTTCCATTCTTTGCTTGTATGTATGATTGTTTGATTGTTTGCTTCGTATAGCTTATTTGTGGATAGTATAGCTGGCTCTTACATCTCTAAGCATCTTGATTTAAATTCCGAGGACGAAATTCTTTTAAGGTGGGTAGAGTTGTAACGCCTGTATTTTGGAATACGTATTTTGATTAGGCCCATATGTATTTCGGATCGGTATTTTATTTTCTCGAATTTTGGCCTGTAATTGTATTTTGGCTCGACTTGCGGATTTTGGTTTTCTCGTAAATTGAGTTTTTGGACCTGGCGTGATTTTATTCTTTGTGGAGAGGATTTGGTTTGGTTTGCTTTGGACTACCCTTAGTTAAACTCCACCCTCAACACAACACACTCTCCCTCATTAAAACTCCACCTAACTTTTCTCTCTCCTCATTACTCTTCCATTAAATTTTCTCCATCTTCTTCTTCCTTCCTCCACACAACACCCAACCTCTATAGGCAAGTGCACCTTGCCACCAAATAGGAACCCTATTTTGTTTGTCCATTAATTAGATTAGGCCATGGTGAACCACATTAGAACTTGGCATTTTGTGATTTGGAGTTTCCATTTTTCTAGATCTAAGTTTTAACCATTTTCAGATTTTCTTGGTTTTGATCTATTAAACTTAGATTTTTGCTTGTTTTGAGGTTTCCATGTGGTAGAGAATTCAATTTTACACAAGTTAGAACTTTGAAAATCTAAATTTCGTTTTGATTTGGCCAAGTTATAAGATTTGGAATTTTGGTGTTCTTGGGTTCTCTTCTCAGCCTGTTGGAGAAGAAGACCTCGGCCAGCGCTCTTTAGCGCTGGGCTGACCCGCGCTCGACGCCCTTTAGCGAACCGCACCCCTTCGCTGGCGCTCTTTAGCTCCAGCGCAGCTCACTTCCTAGCGCAGCTCGATCCTAGCGCAACCCGACCCCAGCGCAGCTTGACCCTAGCGCAACCCGACCCCAGCGCAGCTCGACCCTAGCGCAGCTTGACCCTAGCGCAACCCGACCCCAGCGCAGCTCGACCCCAGCGTAACCCGACCCCAGCGCAGCTTGACCCTAGCGCAACCCGACCCCAGTGCAGCTCGACCCTAGCGCAATCTGACCCTAGCGCAACCCGACCCCAGGAACCCCAGCGCAATCTACTTGCCCATGATGGTTTGGTTTTATTTTCCTTGGGCTTGGCTTCTCTTTTATGGATTGGAGTTCTGAGATTCTTGTTCCACACAACACGACTGTCTTGACCCAACACGACCTGGCACGGTTTCGGTGTTTTGCTTATGACTAGTACGGTTTTCGTGATTTCTGTGATTATGATCCTAGTACTTCTGATCTTCTTAGTAAGTGACCCGATGGGGTGCGCTCGTAACTGGTAACTGTGATTCATAATTAATCTCTGTAACTGGATAACTTGATAGTGGCCCGTGGCGGCGCACTACTGACTTGTAACTCGACTTAATAATTGATGTTGTTGCGATGGCGAACATGACTCATATAACCAACTCTGACACCGTGGGTGTTCATTCTTGCTGCTTCGTGCAATCCACTTGTCTTATCTTGTCTTGCATCATGTCTAGGACGTGACTCCCTGGTTACCACGGTCAGGGATTCGTACTGAATATGGATTAGGCTAATTACTAGATCAAACTATAGTTCATGGAGAATTCCCAGTCACAAGCGATCTCGTTATCTGGGCGCTTTAAATGGACTTGTAGCCTGCCGACGAGTAGGGCACATTTCCAGCACACTGTCATGTGTTGCACCCTCTGAGTCACCTAAGGGTACATTGTCTTCCGGGCAATGTACCCAACCATACTCTCAACCCGCGGAAAGATAACTGGATAGTCTGCAGGGCTTGGGACTGGGAATTTCTCATTTGCACCTTGTTAGTAATTAGGCATATGATAACCCTAGTTAGCTAAGTAGTAAATCGTAGTATTTGTTTAGCCGCTTGTGAATGGATGGTGTCCAGCCCTGTCCAAGTCTCGTCTAGTCCCAGTACCTGGTTTCTCCTGAGCATGTTTGTTTTACTTATCTTAACAATAAATGGGTAGAGACAAAGTGCTATTCAGGCGAAGGGTACAACCCCGGTCCTTGTTTGGTTAAGGGTTGTAACCTGGCTCCCGGAATGGTTCCACGTCCCTAGTCGTTTATTGTTCTATTGTACTCTTCATTAATGGTACTTTTTTTATTTTCCTTATGATCTGATATGCTGGCTTTCGTTCTTATTTTGTGGCCTCTTTGTGGCACTTGCTCTTTTTGGGGTTTGACCCAGCTGGTTTTGTGTGGCCAGATTTTAGAGCAGCTCCCGAAGATCAACCGAACTTCCAGCCCAATGGTGACAACTAGACGGAACCCGTGCTACGAGTGGGTTTTCCTTTTGGATTCGCTCACTACATTGTAAAATTATCCTTTTGAGGCGTTTAGCCGACGAGCACCTGTTAGCTCGATGCATAATTACTTACTGTCTGCCTACGGGCTGTAACATGATTAACAAATCCTAGGGTTGATCATGTATGACTGAACTCTTGCTAGTCTTGACATTTTGTACGACTAGCTTCATGATCAACCAATATGTAATGTATGGGATGCCTTGCTATTATATATTTGGTGCTCTGACATCTTGTAACTATTATTGCTTGCTTGAGATTGAGACAATAGGCTTGTTCATGACCATAGGAGACTGTTGGCTTGTAGTTAAACCCTCATATATCTAGACAGTCGTGACCGTATAGCAAGGTGGATTCCATTTCAATATACGTAGCTGGCTATGCACGCCCCCGCTCTCCAGTATTCTGGTTCTGGGGCGTCACAGCATCATCCCCTTTTTACCTATATTGAGGATTCAGGCCATTCATCCTTAGCCAAATTTCTGAGCATTGTTTCAGTCCCTTATAAGTATAGTCTACTTAAACCCTTGGTTGATCAGTCATATACATATATAGATGATATACTTAGGATATATGTGATGGGTTGTTGTTCTTGAGCATATATATATTTGGTATTTGGGATTGGTGTGCTTAGCTTGTAGGTACTTAGTTATGGGTGACTTGATAAGATTGGGAAGTTAAAAGCTAGCCTATTATAGAGTTTTCTTTGCTAATCCCTAGTTGCCAACACTAGGTAGCTAGCATAGGTAAAATCCTAAGAAGTTGACCAGCTGATGACCAAGTACTAGGATGTTGAGAAAATTGTCTAGTGGTTGACCCTTGACTATGTTTGACCTAGAAGGGGGTACGATCATCTTAATTTTGAGGACGAAATTTTTATAAGGTGGGTAGGATTGTAACACCCAGTTTTCCAGATGAGGGTAATTTTGAAATTTATAATTATAATTATTATTTATTGATGTTTATTTCATTTTATGATTTTTAATTTTTTTTAAAACTATTTAAAATTATGACTTGTGATTTGGTGTTCTACTAGTGTAATCCTAGAGATAGTGACCTAGAGCCTAGCCACGTGATTAGGGTATTTCATTTATTATTTTAGTTTGAGGGTATTTTTGTCATTTTTGAATTATTTGAATTTAATATATTTTATTAGGAATTTAAAATAATTTATTTGAATGGTGTGATTTAAATATTATTTAATTAATTTCCATGTGGTTTAGATTAGCCTAACCTAGATTGGACCTAACCTAGATTAGTCATAGCTAGTCTAGTAAGCCACATTGAGTTTAGTTAGTATTGGTTAAATGGGTTTAAGTCAAGTTTAGTTAAATAGAGTGATTTGCAAATGGACTAGGAAAGAGCCCTAGAATCTCGGCCACTTATTAGTCATGATGCATTGCTAGCCCTTAGATACATCCTAAAAACCCTAACCCTAGCTAAAGTGGCCAGCCAAGACCCCCCTTGCCTATATAATATCCTTTTACGAATTTGAGCCTCTTTTCTATAGTTCATCATTTTTTTCTAAAGACAATGTGAGCCTACACTTCATTTCTCCATAGATTAATCAATAGAGGTCTATTTTCATTGGGATTTCTTCTATAGCACTCTAATTACTGTTCTACTGCTGTTTGTGGAGTCACATCACAGGTTTGGGACAATTTGGAGGATTTGGGTGGCTTTTGGAGAGCTCCTTTGAAGAAGCTTTTTGTGTTGAAGAACACATATAGGTAAAATCCTATTCCCTCATTAAAACTAGGGTTTCTTTGCATTAACACCTAGCCCTAGGTGTCCTGGTTCTGTAGGGATAGGTTTTGCACCCTCTCGTGTCCTTTACGTGTCCGAATCGGACACGTATTAGTGGATAGTCGCAGGTGTTCGACAAAATGTCACAGTGGGCATTTCGATCGATTTTTCAGGAAGTAATTGAATAGGAAATTAAGTTTTTAGGTCGCTTATGGGTTTCTGATGGTTTGGACACATTTTGTGTCGTGTCGGGGTCGTACTGGACCCGTGGACACGCCCGCGCGCGTGCGAGCTTCACTGCCCTGCTGCTAGGGGTCCAGTGCTTCGCGGATACGGCGATTGGACTCGTGCCACTTGGCACAGACCAAGGGACAATGACTGTCAGGTCACCCCTTGAGTCTGGAGTCCAGTGGTGTCATGTCGGACACGTTCTTCGGCCTGCACTGGCTCGACTGGACTGACTGTTCAGTCCAGTGTTCGATTTCGTGTGATGCTTGGACACGTTTGTGTCCTGATATTGGACACATTTTGGAGTGTGTGACACGTGTACATGTTGCTTGTGAATTACCAACCTTAATCCTAGTAATTAATTGCTATTTTAATGAGGAAATGGGGGAATACCTATTCGACAGATACTGAGAAGTATCAGTGAGTTTAAGAGATGTTCCTCATTTCGAATTTGCATTTAATGTAAAATATCATGTAAAGTAACCATGGTTTAAATTGTTTGAACATTTGATGTCATGTTGGGACTGTTTTAAATCTGAATAAATGAGAACCAATTTCCATTCATTGAATTCAAATTTCTGAGATTAAGATTCAATTTGGTACACAACACAATGATATTTATATATATCCTGTCACTTGATTGAACCTGGGATTCACTTGTGATAACTGATGGAGAATTGTTTCCTATTTCATTCATTGGCATGATGATTTGATTCATTAACTTATACACAGTCCCTTGGAATTTCCTGAGATTTAAACCAATATCCATTCACTTATACACTGATTTGTTTTCCCACACTGTTAACTGGACAGTGGCCATGTCTTGGGTTGCAAACCTGGACACACAGAGAATTGGTTCAGGGCTGCATTTAGTTCCAGTAGATGGTTGACACTGTCATTTATTTCCTGGAACACTACACAAACCATGAACTGTTTTCCTTTCCTTCCATAGAAAACTGAATTATGATTAGTACCATATCACTCATTCACACTCACACATATGATTGACACACACACATTGCTATGATTGACACACACACATTGCCATGATATGTCCCTTTGGACATGGTATCAACCTTGCAACTATGAGTCCACTTGATGTTGTGTGCCTATCTAATTTCAGACCCTTGATCAATATTAGTCTACTGCAAACTTATTTGCTCAAACCCTATACATGTTCAACCTTGTCCTTCATCAAATCCACATCTCCTAATTGGTTCCATCATATGCATTCACTCTAAGTTCTGTCTTGCATCACCTAATGCAATCTACATGGTTCTGTCTTGCATCATATGGCCATCATTGTTCAGTAGATGGATACCCAAGTCAGGATACTGAGTTCAAGTGCTGAACTCTAAGTATCAGACCCATACCTGCATGTAGACACACCCCATCCTTCACTACAAACTCAATTGCATGCCATATTGCCGTGTTCATCTCTACCTTACACTAATGACCAAATACTCCCCATTGTTCTAGCCCTTGTGAGGACAGTGAAGTTCAGTCCTCATATCCTTGTAACATCTTGGATACTTGACGGTTAAACATGAGTATCATTTGTCCTACATAGATGTAAATTAGCTATGCACTTTAATCCATACACTTCTTGCACATTGAGATGTTTGCATATCCCTTTTCTAATCTATATTTGACCAATTCAGTATATTGTCCTGCATTCCATTACCTACTGTCCTGCATTCTTGCATTCCCTGTAACCAATAGCTCACTGCAGTGAAATCCTTCAATGCATTCCATTTCTTACATTCCTAATAACCCACTGAACTTTGCATTACCTGCAAATTGCATGACTGCATTGCATAACCCTGAACTTGGATGTTCTGTCCAGGTATTGACCCCCATTTTGTTGGTTCTGTACAACAGACCCTCCCATGTTTTAATGGGCCATTCCAAGTTTAGGATTGCTATATATGTTGCAGTACTTATAAGCTATATTGAGGATTATGTGTGTGTATTGTATTTTAGATATATATATTGTTATGTATATGTGTGTTATGGTTGGTTTATAGGCATGATATAGCCTATGGGTGTGGCTTGAATGCCAGTATAGAGTCTAGATTAGACTTGTTTAGCCTTGTTTAGACCTAGAATAGACTAGTTTAGACTTGTTGGACCTAGTTTGACCATAGTTGACCTAGTTTGACTTCTAGGGTTGACCAGAGTTGACCAAGAGTTGACTTTGGTCTAGATTGACCTAGAATTATGTAGAATGCTTAGTAGAACTTCATGTTACCATTTTAGACTTTTTGTGACTTGTGCTGTTCTGATTAGGAGCCAGACACCACTCCTCGGACAGTACTTTCATCTTGGACACTCAGATACCAGGCGAGTACATTCTCTGATCATTTCATATCCTGTTTAGAATTATTTTCCTGCTTTAAATTACTTTACTTAATACTGTCACGTTGGTCATACGGACTGGTACTATATGGATCCCTTCTTGAGATGTTATCCTTTAGGAGCATCGGGTACTTCATGTTCTGTGCGTTTCACTTACATGGCGTATCACTATGCTTCATGGTTCATTGAATCACTTGTGACATGTACTCTCATGATCACAGAGTCTTCCTTGAATCCTTCCATTTATTGGGCTTCCTAGAATCCCCATTTATGGGACTACCATGTACCACCCTTCGGGGGCCATTGCATGGAATCATAACATAACTTGGCTGGATCCTTGTGTATTGATTGGGGGTACGGGAGAGTAGAAGTGGACATGTGAATAATACCCAAGTAGTATCTCATCAGAATCATTCCGTAGTATCTCATCAGAATCATCCTATGCCATTTACATGTCTATATTGTACTCTGACTCACTAGCCACTGTTAGTTCTCTATTATAGTAGATATTTCTATTACAGTTCTCTCTCTGTTTACATACTGTATTTCTTTCAGTACCTGTATCTTACTTTACTGCATGATTATATTTTCTAACCTGCTATGAACTGTTGAGATGTATTGTGCTCGCTCCTGTACTGACTGGACCTGTTGAAAATATTATAGAGGACGAGGAGGAGGCCTGTGTGGATACCTTCTACGGGGCAGCCCTAGACGACACTTGTGAGCTGGACTCTCAGGAGGACCCAGCTCTAGCTGAGGACATTACCCATATTGCCTAGACTAGCTTAGTTAGGCTTTATCTTACTTATGTTGTCTTGAGACTAGTTAGTTAGACTTTATTTCTGTATTTGAGATCTGGGTTGTATATATTCTTTCATACTCTGTAGTTGAGACTTGTATTCAGGATATGTTGCTGAGATGTTATCTTAGACTCTTCTGATCATCTGTATTTTTCTTTGAGTTCTATATCATATCGTGCTTCTTCTTCCTTAGTTGTGATTGAGTTTATTTTCTGCTATGTCACCCCCATTCGGGGAGTATAAACTGTTTAGCATTATATTGTTAGTTGTTGTGACCTAGGACAGCGTTCTACCGTCGATACTGCGGCGTAGGCTGGACGTACCCACGTCTCGTGCCCTTACTCTAGGGTGCGGGTCGTGACACACCGTCTATCATTCATTGTCTTTCTAATCTTGTCTTAGGATCAGTTTCATGGCATATTACATAACCTATCTCGTGTTACCAAATTCAATTGTGTGCATGAAAACACATGCACGACTTACCCATACTTACCGTCCGGCCTTCCCTGTCCAAAATAAACCAAGTTAGTCAACAATTCAAAGGAAATAACTTAACATGATTCATGTGAACTTTCAATGTCAAGGGCGTGTCCCTGCCTCGGGTCCTAGCGCGTCGTAGGCGTATTTTCTAACTCCTTTGCCGAAGTACTCTCGATTACTTGGTGTGTTATATTCAAACCTGTTCAGAAGGCACTTCATTTAGTTAACTTAGACTACTTTGATTTCAATGCAAGGACTTGCACGTGGATTGCCACCAGCAAAGCTCACTTAATCTATATGCATCGGTCGCTGGCATCACAAGCCAATTTGGACATGTTTCTCCCTTGGTAATTTCTCACCTATCATGGCGTACGGCTTGGTACACCCTGATAGTCTCTTGAAATACCCGACCTTACGTCTTCCTGGGTGGCCAAGCCCACCCCCAGGCCATGGACATAAGCCATTTTGATTTCCGTCCGGACCGGCACGTCCTACACCTTGACCGTACCGCTGGAAATCCCTTATTTCGCCTCTCCCCCGTATACGATGGAGGTGTCAACGACCATTTCGTTTTATTTGTCATTTTAACTCAACGGCTGTCTCTGAGCCGTAGGCTAACCCTTAGCCTTAATACGTTATCAACTAGGTTGGCGGCGGCATCCGTGCAGCGCGGGTAGCGAGCCCCGATGCACGTCCCCGTCATACCTGTCGCTAACCATTCCTTTTCTTATTATCTTTTATTCAATCTTCTTTTCTTTCTTTCACTTGTTCGTTCATTCATTGATTCATTCACATATTCATTTATTCATTCGTTGATTCATTCATTCATTCATTATGCAACTTCCTGTGCGGGAGCCGCCTTGGCGACCCATCGGTCCCATAGTCTTTCAATGTTGCTATACTCTACTCGGAACGACTATGTTGATAGTCTTCCCGTTCCATTATTGTAACCCATTCATTGTTTCATTGTTGAACGTATAAGGAACATAAACGTAAGCTTGTGTCTTAGCACGAGCGTGGAGCGCGGTGCGAGAGATCTCATATTTTTCATGTTCTTTTCCATATTCTATACAAGCATCCAAGATGGGATTATTCCCTTAGCTAGGTGCGTTGAGTCATTTATTAGCATACGCGGTATTATCGCCTAGCGGTTCTAGCAATAGCGTTCGTATTATTATGTGTCTAGGCTAAGCAAAGACGGGTTCATCGGAGCCACCCACCTTAGCGATGTTCGCATCGGCCGAGCGATACTCCGAGCGTGCCTTTGAAAGTCTAAGTCTGGATTCATCTTGACGGGCCAATGTAAGCCTTGTATCGATTCTTCATCAAGTCGATGCCAACTCTTCGGGTCGACGGCTCGTTTGAGTCGTTGCACTTGCCGTTAGAATCGGCGTTCCGCTAGGGCGGAGCGGGTCATTACATAATACACCACTCAAAACAAGTCTCGTCCTCGAGACTTCCTGAGTGCAGGTCGTCCTACCTTTCCTCAACTCATGTCGTGTACGTATCTTCGACAATCCCTATCGAATGGCTCTATCGTTCGATGGCATCAAACCATGCTCGTCCTTCCAAATTTTATGTCGCATGTGTTTGGTGAATTTTTATTGAATGACTGTCCATTCATTTTAGAGTTGATAGTACCTATTCAATTGTCGTGTTTCTTCGACTTGGTTGCTGTTGCGCCCTATTGTGGGGCTGTAATGGTCATATGAGGCACGTTGTAATTCATCAAATGCGAGGGTCGTAGGCTGAGGCAAACTCACTTCGTTTATGCGCATCTCAACACCCACTTGCAGCTGCATTTGAGTTCATTATATTATTGAGTTTGGATCGTGCACATATTCAAGACGTCCTCCGAATACGTACATTTCAACCAAGCTTAGCGATTAACAAAGTCGGACAAGCTATTCGTGATAGTTTTGATTTGTCGATCGTTTCGCTAACTTCGATTTAAAACCGAACTCATGTGCATCTCACTATCGTTATCTCGGTTATCGAGATGACCCAGTTCGCTTCTCAAGCGTTCTTGTCCACGAAATCAGTATGATTTCTTCTTAGCGGGGTCGACCAAGTCTAAGTAATTTCCGTCCGATTCAAGACCAAATATTGCCCATCATCGAGTATATCTTTCTATCAACGATTCAATTCGTTATCCCAACTTTACTTGTGCATCATTCATTCCTATCATTCGCTTTGTTTGGGGCCAAACTCATCGTCGTTCACGCACACTCCCAGTTCCCCGTCCTACTCTAAGTCTTGTTGCCCCAAGTCTATTGTCCGTCCAGACGATATTTTAATGTCAATCACTCAGGTTCAATCACTCGGCATAGGGTCGTCCGCCTATCCGCTAGGTCAGCTCACAGGGTCATAGTTACAAGTCAAGTTCACGGTTCATCGTGCAAGGTCATCGCACGACGCTCGCCCCAAGTCCTATGGTCAAACCATTTGTTCGTTTGTATGGGAGTTTATACCCAAGTTCGTTTCGCTCAAATTTCTAAACATCAAGCAGCGTTCACCCTATTTGTATCAACACAATCTCCGTTCCAAGTCCGAGCTCGTTTAGAAAAGTCATCCTACAATAGGTTGTCCTCAACCAAATCCTCGACATATTATTATCGCGTGTCCGTACTAGCAATTATCATAGTCTATCTCTTCAAGTGTTTTTGATACAATCCACCTATCCATCCTATCCAATTCACGTAGTCGATCACAAGGTCGTCTAGCCTTGCAATATGTTGCGCCCCGATCTCACGCAAGTCTGATTATCCACGGCGGACATGAATCACCATGTCAACATTCCCACAGAATAATCGTTCTCATCGGGACGTAACTCTTGCGTTGCGTCTACTCATTTTCAATACGCGGATTGGGCCTACTCAATCCTCCAATTTGCCTTCGTTTTAAACCACAACTCGAAGCAATCAAAATTGCCATGTCAAGGTATTTCGAGTTCGACCATTCCCGCTGGACATGAATCACCATGCCAACGCTCAGCGGAACGATCGTCCCAATCCGACGTGACGCATGTGCGAGGCTGGAGTTGCGCTCGCGCAAGACAAGATCGTTGTCGTTGTAGTTATCGTCGAACAATCAAGTCACTTCCCCAACATAGTATCCTTCAAAGCAATAACTTCTAACACGATCATCATTCAACGAATCAGAGTACCCCCGAGTTATCGTACATCGGTCTTTGATACGCCTCAATACCATCGATGATGTACATAACCTGACGATCTTCTTTTCGCAACGAATTTCGAGTCGTGCAACTTAATTCCTCAATTCACATTGTCTCATGCTAGCTCAAGTCTTTGAGCAACGTCTATTCCAAATCCTTAGTCATTCTCGTATCTTCAAACCAACGTTTCCTATGCATGCTATCTTCCGATCGTGCTATCTTCGATATCGTCTATGAGTATTTCACCTTAATTCAAGTTTCAATCCCTTCGACTAAATTCAAAATCGCATGCACGATCTTCTATGTTTCCTCGACTAAGACCTCCATTCGTTTCATCGTTCCGACTCTCTATTCAATCGTTTTGTAATTCGCACTACACATTCTTAATTTATTCGAACGATATCTCGTTTGAGACTCTCGAAGTCAACACCAACTAAGTGTTACTCGTTCTAAGGCTTTGCGCGATATTATCGCTTGCCGACATACTCGTTCTAACCGTAAATCCTTTAGTCTCGCTCGAACAATTTCTATAACGTCCATACACCACTCAGGGTTTGAGCCACTCGATTGGTCGTCGACACTCGCTCTTATTCTTTTCCGAAGCTATCACATACACCACTCGGGGTCAAGTCATTCTACAAATCCTCAAAAGGTCATTCGATTCCCTTTCGATATGTTCAATCGCGCGTTCGCTTTAGCGTTGATCAGATCGCGTCTCTACCGACATACGTTCTAAGTCTCACTTATTCTCGTCCGAACGATAGTTGGTCTCGCTCGCAAACCCGTTTGCACCAAAAGGTCTAGGTGCGCGACACTCGACACAACTTAGCCAAAAGGCTGCGTGCATAATCATCCCGTTAAAACTATACTTCGGTCTTCGTGTACTCATTTGCTATTGTCAGCGTAAGGTTATTCAAGCATGCCTTGCGTTTGCTAACTTTTAGCATTTTAGTTTTCTTTCGACTTAAGTCCGTCATGGTTTGGCACAAAGGCCTTCGCCTATCGATCCCGTTCAACCGAGTACTTGTACAAGCTTTTGAAAATATTAGACTTATTGTATGGAACATCCCGAGGCACAATGAGAGAGAGCGTATACTTCTTTTGTTTCAACAAGCTTTCAAAGCTGAAAAAATTAAAATGAAGTCCAAGGACGTAAAGCCGTGCTCTGATACCAATCTGTCATGCCCCGCTCCCGTAGGAGCGATCGTCCTCGCTAAGGCATGATACCGCAAGGGCCTAGGTTGCGCCCGTGCAAGGCTATGTCCAGAAACGGCCGATTTGAGCTAGGCCACAGAGTCGCACAGAGTGTTCCCATTTGCAGCAGAAAGTAAATGAACATAAATTGAAGCGAATTCAACTCTTTATTGATATTCAAGAAGTTTACAAGCGGCTCTAGGCCGATATTATAAATCGCTCAAGCTCTCTCTCTCTCTGAAACATAAAAGGCGTGCCAAGTGGCTTACAACATGGAATGATTCATGGCGATGTTCCGATACATTATGTCATGTATATGGTGCTCCAGCTCCTTGCAACGCTCCAAGGCTCCAGAGATAGCTCCGCGCCTTAGCACGTTCGAGGGAAGCTCCGCACCCGACGACGTCTCCTGCATCCTGCAAGCAGACTGTGGGGTTATCAGTACATTGTTATGCACTGGTGGGGAGGCTAGCTCGCCCACAATGCTATCATTACCAAACATGTTCTATTTACTTTCGTGCACCGTCTATCATTCATTGTCTTTCTAATCTTGCCTTAGGATCAGTTTCATGGCATATTTCATAACCTATCTCGTGTTACCAAATTCAAGTGTGTGCATGGAAACACATGCATGACTTACCCATACTTACCGTCCGGCCTTCCCTGTCCAAAATAAACCAAGTTAGTCAACAATTCATAGGAAATAACTTAACATAATTCATGTGAACTTTCAATGTCAAGGGCGTGTCCCTGCCTCGGGTCCTAGCGCGTCGTAGGTATGTTTTCTAACTCCTTTGTCGAAGTACTCTCGATTACTTTGTGTATTATATTCAAGCCTGTTCAGAAGGCACTTCATTTAGTTAACTTAGACTACTTTGATTTCAATGCAAGGACTTGCACGTGGATTGCCACCAGCAAAGTCCACTTAATCTATATGTATCGGTCGCTGGCATCACAAGCCAATTTGGATATATTTTTCTCTTGGTAATTTCTCACCTATCATGGCGTGCGGCTTGGTACACCCTGATAGTCTCTTGAAATACCCGGCCTTACGTCTTCCTGGGTGGCCAAGCCCACCCCCAAGCCATGGACATAAGCCATTTTGATTTCCGTCCGGACCGGCACGTCCTACACCTTGACCATGCCGCTGGAAATCTCTTATTTTGCCTCTCCCCCATATACGATGGAGGTGTCCACGACCATTTCGTTTTATTTGTCATTTTAACTCAACGGCTGTCTCTGAGCCGTAGGCTAACCCTTAGCCTTAATACGTTATCAACTAGGTTGGCGACGGCATCCGTACATCACGGTAGCGAACCCCGATGCACGTCCCCGTCATACCTGTCGCTAACCATTCCTTTCCTTATTATCTTTTATTCAATCTTCTTTTCTTTCTTTCACTTGTTCGTTCATTCATTGATTCATTCACATATTCATTTATTCATTCGTTGATTCATTTATTCATTATGCAACTTTCCGTACGGAAGTCGCCTTGGCGACCCATCGGTCCCATAGTCTTTCAATGTTGCTATACTCTACTCGAAACGACTATGTTGATAGTCTTTCCGTTCCATTGTTGTAACACATTCATTGTTTCATTGTTGAACGTATAAGGAACATAAACGTAAGCTTGTGTCTTAGCACGAGCGTGGAGCGCAGTGTGAGAGATCTCACATTTTTTATGTTCTTTTCTCTATTCTATACAAGCATCCAAGATGGGATTATTCCCTTAGCTAGGTGCGTTGAGTCATTTATTAGCATGTGCGGTATTATCGCCTAGCGATTCTAGCAATAGTGTCCGTATTGTTATGTGTCTAGGCTAAGCAAAGATGGGTTCATCGGAGCCACCCACCTTAGCGATGTTCGCATCGGCCGAACGATACTCCGAGCGTGCCTTTGAAAGTCTAAGTCTGGATTCATCTTGATGGGCCAATGTAAGCCTTGCATCGATTCTTCATCAAGTCGATGCCAACTCTTCGGGTCGACGGCTCGTTTGAGTCGTTGCACTTGTCGTTTGAATCGGCGTTCCGCTAGGGCGGAGCGGGTCATTACACTCAGTATACCCATGCCTTCCCAGTGCTAAGAGTGATCGTGGCTAAATCTGAAAAATATTGGTTTTCAGTCAGGAATGGAACGAGTACATTCTCACAACAGATTCAATAAATGACGAAATCCATAAATCTGTAAATAATAATGAAATACACGACGAAAAGATAAGCATGGAATCATGGCAAAAGCTGAGCATGATAAAAATGACAAGTGAGTATTAAAACAGAGTAGACATGTAACTAGCAATGTATACTGTAGAACCAGAAACTGTATCTATCTAGTGAGTTGAAATACTACTTCGACATGTAAACGGCTAAGGGTAAATCCGGCACCCCGCACATGAAATGTACGACTGCTATTAGGCAAGAATAAGATCCGGCACCCCGCACGTGAAGTGTGCGACTGCTATTAGGCAAGAATAATTTTGGATTTGTTTACATGTCTAGAGTATTTTTCCGCCCGACCAGTACTCATGGATCCAAACAGGTCACGAACACGGTAATAGATTGGTCACGAACAACATGTAGAGAATCCATAACTACTATCTCGTGTAACATCGTTTCAAGAACCAATAAAATATTAATGTAAAACACTACTACGTACATGATTCATAGAGATAATCAAATATGAGAACTATCAGAGATGTACTCGCCTGAGGTCCTTTGCTGGTGAAACGAATATTTCCACTGCGTCCAGGATAGTCCGATTAGCCTAGGGTCGGTGTGAAGTAGTTAGAAACACAAGAAACATGAACATATGACTAGTCGCGGTCAAGAAAAATCTAATCTAGAATTTTAAAAGGAAAATCTAAATAAGGAGAAATATCATTTATTTAGGAACGCGTTTATAACTAGTTTGAAATTATAGATGATAATAAAATAATTTGGATAGATACGCTTGAAAATCTAGTAAATTATTTTAGGCAAAAACCTTATTAAGAAAATATATGTTCATATACATATAAAATACCTATAATCTATTCCGAGTATATATAACATACTCGAACTATATAATTTCTTAAAAACCTATATTTGGTTTAGGGCCAAAAATACTTTAGAAAATATTTGTAGTTACTTAGAATGGAATCTACTAATAATACCATAGTCGATATATATATATATATATATATATATATATATATATATATATATATAAAACCCCTTAAAGCACCTGTCTAAATACACTTTGAAAGTCCTTTATGCAACCAAAAGTATACTTGGAAACCCTTTTCTTTTATTATTGAAATATAAGAGTTTATTTATGAAATCAATAATTTATAAGTGTCTAAAAATATATATACAAAAAAGAAGCCTTTAGGCCTATTTAATACAAGCCTTCTTTGCATATAATCCTCGAAGAAAAATTAACATTTCTATTGGCTTGAAATCCCAAAACCTTTCCTCCCAAAATAATAGTTGTAATAACAATACACAATAATATTCAGTCCAAAACATTAAAATAACTAGCATATGTGCACGTGCCTTGCACGTATTGTAACATTTCTTAATTTGTAACATTTTTTAATTAGTTTAGGAAGACTCTTTAGGAAGACCAAATGATAGTCTTCCTAATTACTAAGTTGTCCTTATTAAAATTAATGAACTATTTTTAATTAGTATAAGTATGTAAGGATATTTTCGGAATTCAAAAGTTTTACCATCTAAGTTTTCTATAGAATAGATAATAAGGTAAGACTTCACTGTTTTTTTTTCTTTTTTCACAGAGGAAATTCTCCACAGGCTAGATAATATCTAAAGTTCAAAACTAATCTATTACTCAAAGCCCAAGACCTAAGCTGAGCACACCATATCAAGGTCAACCCATAATTAACTCTTAAAGAGAGGTCCACAAATAGTCAAAATCAGAATATAATAGACATATATTATAACAACATACAGCTTAATACAAATAAGTATTAATGATAATTAAATCCCAATAACTATAGGTATTAACAATAAGCTAATAAAATAATAAAGTAAAATACCAATTAAAGTATTAAACAACAAGAAGAGATGCTCTACACCCCTCCCTTTTCTCTGTTGGTTTCAGCATCAAATGATGTGGTGTTGCTCCCATCGAGAGAATATGAGTGTGCATCATTTAATGATGCTACTCTTCTCAGAGTGAAAGAAAGTAAAAGGGAAGAGAGAGAGAGAGAGAGTCCAGGAAATTACTTTCCTTTCATTTGTTTCTAGTAAAGAGGAAGGAAAGAACAGATATTTTGAAGGAATTGAGAGAGAGAGAGAGAAGGTGGGATCTTACCAGCGTTAGGGGTTCTCGGAGGCGGGGATCCGCCACCGGGCGGCACTCCGGGGAGGAACTCGCAAAAGAGGAGCAGAGGGCTCATCGAGCTTGGCAGTAGCCCTCTTCGATGGGCGTGGCTCGCCAACGTGTCGCGGCGGCTGATGGCCGCGAGCGCTGGCCGTACGCGAGGGGTAGGCGGCACCACTGCGCGCGTGGCTCCAAGCCAGCGCTGTGGATCAGCGGAGCGAGTCGTCGGCTCGCGGGGACGACGAGGTATCGGCCACAGCAGCCGGGTCACACAGTCGAGGTCTGGCCGCCGTGAGCGGCCCTCGAGATTGGGGCGGTTTCTGCCGGAGGACACGTGCATACACGTGCGCGCTGTCCCAGGGACGGCCGGAGGCAAGTCCGCGAGGCCCGGCGTCGAACGCGGCTGTCCGATCGGCGCATGGCTGACCTGTCCGATGTTGAGGTGGACCTGATGAGTCAGTGAACGGCGATTTGGGCCTCGCTCGGCGGAGCACGACCCGACTGGAGTCCAGGCGGATCCGAAGGCGGCGCGCGGAGGTCGGTGGACGAACCGGCGCGGCACTCGGTGGCTTTACGGAGCAATCACAGCAGCGAGCGAAGACTCGACTCACTGACGGCGGGCCGGGGAGGTCCGGTGGAGATGCAGGCGTCTGGCCGGGATCCGGGTTCAACCCCGACGGTGAAGGTTAGGTTTTTGGTTGTTTTCCTTCTGGATGATGGTGTCGTGTCTGGGAGAAAGGACACAGGGATGGGCGGTGGATGGAATCGTGTCCGGGGTGGACACGAAGGGTTGTGTGAAATTTGTAATAATAATGGACACGGACACACGGGTCCGGACACGATGATCTTTGTGGTATGGTCGGGTGATTGGCGTGCTCTGGGAAGGACAGGGGAAAGTCGGGGGAAACCGGTTGTTGACGGATGGTCGGTTGCAGGGTCGGTCATGGTGATGGCTGTCTTCATTGGGGGAGATCGGCGTTGATGATGTTTGTTGGTGCTTTCTTTACATGGAGAGAGCTTGCTCTCAACATGTTTTGTAAAATTTTAGTCCCACATCGAAAATGCACCATGAGTTATCTCAACATATATACTTGGTTGTGTTGTTGAGAGATGCACATGGGGTGGTGACCCTAAGGAGGGAACCATGTGGATGATTTTACTAGGAGGTAAGAATAAGGTTCCAAGGATTAAGCATTAATGCTTTTGTCATTCTCTTGGATTAATTCCATTTGGAGCTAAGCCCCAAAGGGGCTTAGCGACTCGGGCTCATGAGGCGTAATATGGCGTTTTGTTGGCGCACTTTGCACTTAGCATGGCTGCTTGGCTCTTGCGGCCATGCGGCTCATGTGGTCCATGCGGTCCATGAGGCCATGCGGCTCATGCGGCCAGGCTGTTGCTGCTGCTGCCGCATGGAGGGTTCCGCTGACTGTGCAGACTACAAGTCAGTTATGGAAAGACTGATTCATTGGGATTTGATTCAATATTTCCATAACTGAAGTGGCGGCTAGGGTTTCCATCCTATCTATATATATACTCTCTTCTGGCCTCTTTTGTGGGCACTACGAAAATTATAAGTCAGAAAAGGAGAGAGAGAGAGAGGAGCTGCTGCCGTCATTGCAAGTCCATTCGAGGAATCAGAACAGAGGTGACTTCGAATGTTCCACAAGTTCTTCAACTTGCTGGTTCCTGGAAGCAATTCGTGTGGGGCGAATCTTGCTTTGAGCAACGGTGTTTTGACACCCCAGCAACTGTTCTTCATCTTATCTTTCTCTAGATTATTGTAACTCGTTCTGTCCCAATTGTAACACGTTTGCAAGGAAGAACGGAAGATCTTCTCTTCTCTATTTTCCTCCTTCATATTGTAATCTGGCTATTTGGTTTTTATATCATCGTAGATCTCTGTTGCATCTGTTTTACCATCTTTGATCAAGTCCCGGGACTAACAATCTCAAAGCAAGATCCTTATAGATGGAAAACATTAATGCTTCGCTCGTCCAATCGGACTACTCTAAGTTGGAAAAGTTCGATGGAGAGCATTATCAAGTCTGGAAGAGAAAGGTTTATTTAACTCTTCAACTAAAAGACGTTGATCATGTTCTGTTGGAGGAAGAACCTTCTGTTCCAGACACTGGATCTACTGCCGCAATCAATGCGGCTACCAAACTCTAGGCCAAATGGAGAAGGAAAAATAGCATCTGCAGGCTTCTTATCCTGAATGCTATGGAGGATTCCCTGGCAGAATCCTACTCGAAGAAGGAACTTGCCAGAGACATATGGGAGTCTGTGGAAAAACTGTATGAAGAAGACAAGAACATGAGCAAGATGTTTGTGGTTGAAAAATATCACAAATTGCTCTTTGAGGACGAAAAGTCCATGTTGCCACAGGTGAAGGAATTTCTGAAGCTACGTCAGAAACTGGAAGACGAAGAGATTCCCCTTCCCGACAAGTTTGTCGTTGGAGGAATCGTCTCAAAACTTCCTGCTGGTTGGAGTACCTTCTATGCAAGGATGCTCAGAAAGAAGCTAGATATTAGCTTAGGAGATCTACTTCAAGAGATCCATGTTGAGGACGAGATGCGTTCCCAACAGAAGGTGGACACTCTGTCCAAACAGTTGGCTAAAGCCAATCTAGTGCAGACGAGAGATCCCAAGGGGAAGCAGGTGGCTTCTCATCCCAAGAAGGACTTCACTAATCTAAAAGTGAAGGGTCCTTCATTCAAGCAACAGAAGACTAAGTCCCACGTGACTTGTTACAATTGTGGCAAGAAAAGCCACTACAAGAGTGAATGCAGATCCAAGCCTAAACAATCAGAGAAAGGTGAGCCTAGTAAGGTTTCATTGGTTTCTAACATTGTTGCTATGATCGCACAGGTCACAACTATGGGGGGTTGACTCTGACTGGTGGATAGACACTGGTGCGACTTGCCATGTCTGTTCTGGCAAGGAATGGTTCGTCACGTACCAGCCGATATCTGAGAAGGTTGTCATGGCGAACCAGGCCCAAGCTGAATTTCTGGGGATCGGGACTGTGGAGCTGAAACTCACTTCTGGGAACACTCTGACGCTTCAAGGTGTGAAGCATGTTCCGGTGATTGCCAAGAACCTGATCTCTGGGAGCCTGCTCTGCAACGCAGGCTTGAGGATGGACATCAATGCTGGTCAGATGGTGATGTCCAAGAAGGGAACATACTTCGGGAAGGCTTATCAAACCGAAGAAATGTTTAAAATTTAGCGGAGGGACACCAGTGTACGCAGAAGGGAGGCGCGGGCACAGCGGCGCCGCCACGGCACGCGTGGCTCCAAGCCAGCGCTGTGGATCAGCGGAGGTCGGTGGACGAACCGGCGCGGCACTCGGTGGCTTTTCGGAGCAATCACAGCAGCGAGCGAAGACTCAACTCACTGTGTCACGCCCCAGAACCAGAATACTGGAGAGCGGGGAAATGACTCAGCCAGCTACGTATTACGGGTAGTTGAATACCGTATAATACGATCAATGCTGTCTAACCAGACGAGGGGGTGCATACTACATAAAGGTCTTACTATGGTCATTACACATCTATTGTCTCAATCATTCAAGCAAGGAAACAGAAATAGAGAACATATAAGATAAAGCAGTAAGGCGTCCCAAACGCTCAGTCAAAATGTTCTTGAGATCTGGCTTTACAAAACATAGCCAGATGGTATAGCAAGTATACACAATTGTTATCAGCTGCAGTCTGACTTAATTACAATCATATAAAAGTGAGTACAAGACAATCCGACTAATATGTCGGTGCCAAACGGCTAAGTATAAAGGTAAATAACAAAACGAGCGGTGAAGTAAGGAACCCACTCGAGTCCTCCTGCAATCATGCCTCTAGTATTGACCATCTTGGAGGTAGAAGTACGCTGGATCCTCGGGAACCGGCTCTAAATCTGGCCATGCAAAACCAGAGAGGTTAGACCTCTAATAGCAAGTACCACAAGGAAGGACGATATGAAGGACATAAACCAGTAAGTAAAAGAATATAATGATAATAGATCTCTGCTTTCCACTAGGATTCACATCACATCACGACACTTCGAACCAACCTCCCAACCAAACAAGGACAGAAGTTGGCCCGTCATGTCCTGACATTCTGATCATCCCAGTTAGGTAACAGAGTAGTGCAGTACACAAATAAATCATCTTGAACGGCCAATCAACTACTACGGCTTGCTAATGTGAGTTTCAAGTTATCCTGGAATTATGCAATTAGGGATTCCTCAGTTCTTACTATGTGCGAGCAAGGCTAGTCTATCCAGTCAATCATGTGCGCCATGCATGAATTAGACGAGTCCTAGCAGGACGCCCGTCAATATACAATATACAATAATAATAAAAGCAGATACTGTTCCCTGTCCGTGTGGCAGATTTACAGTACCTGTGGGAACTAGCCGGCCCGTCGGGTACTACTCGTCCCAAGGGAGCTGCCATGTAAGAACTCGGGAATCCATTCTCTCCATGCAATCATTATTTTATTTAACTTAATAGTCCCTACGTTGAGTGAAATCCCATGCCGTGGATCGTGGTCATTCAAATGAGTACTTTCGTACGGGGTACGATATGCACAACTCTACAACGATACCAGTGCGGTTAGGTTGCAGGTCTTACATAGCGTAATACAACAATCAAATCTAACCACGGTAATCATGCCTTGACCATAAGGTACACATGCTTCTTTTGTAGAAAATAAGTAAATAAATAAATAAATAAAAAATAAATAAATAAATAAATAGATTGAAGCCTGCATGTGCATGTATGTCAATATTTCGGGATCAGCCAGTCGATTACAATAGTTCATAACATGAACGTGTCTCATTCATTCATTTCGATAAGACGACTAGCCAGTCTCTTAGTTCCAACTAGGAACGCATGATCAATTAGTTAAGATAACGAACGTCATTAATGGTGACAAGGCATGAAAGTCAATTAGTATTACATGGGGTCGAGTCTATAACTCCTCAGAGTTAAGTTCCAGCCTTACTGGGTATCCATATACCAATCCAGACATTTGGCACTAATACACAACCATAGGTATTAAAATATTAACATGCTAAGATTCCGGGTTCATGCAAAAAAAGGCGTAAGGATATAATAGGGAATTATCATGCTACTATTAAATGAATAAAGTATGGAACAGAATAAAAACACCCAAGCCAGGAAGTCACGCCAACAAGTCTAAGCTAAGTCCAAAAGTCACGCAAGAAGTCTCTGCTAAGACCAACAAGTCACGCTAAGTCTAGCTGGGGTGAGCGTGGAAAATGGGCGTGAACAGTAAGCGTGAAAAGTGATACACGCTGGCGAGCGTGAGCGTAAAAAGTCACGCAAGCAAGCACAGCGTGAGCGTGAAGGGAAAATCCACGCACGCACAAGAGAGCGTGACTAAAAATCCACGCATTCATGGAAGTGTGCGTGACTAAAAATACACACAGACTCGTGGATGTGTGCGTGACTAAAAATACACGCACGCACAGAGTGAGCGTGACTAAAATACACGCACGCACACACAGTGTGAACATAACTCAAAAGTCACGCAGACACGCACAGTGTGAACGTAACTCAAAAGTTACGTACGCATGTAAAGACATGAGCGTGACTAAAAACACACGCAAATACGTAAAGACGTGTGCGTGACTGGGCTGATGTTTACGCGAGCACGTAAGAACGTGTGCGTGAAACATCTCCCAAACTCCAAGTCCCATGGAGCCTTGTTCCAGTGCCAGAAATACACGCTAAGTTGGTGGACCAAGAACCCATGAACAGCCAAAATACTATAACTTAGATCTAGAGAAAATCAGCCGTAGAAATCAAAAATGCTAAGAACTAATCTCTCTTGGAATCACGAGAAGAAGACAAATGAACCATAAAAATGGTTCTCCAAGTGGAAGCAAGAAGCAAGATGTACTTGCCTACTGCTGCTGCTGGTAGGTGGAGAGTGATGAGAGGAAGAAGAAGAAGTAATGGTGAGAATGAAGTAATGAGGAGAGAGAAAGAGATGGAAGCTTTAAATAGGAAGGGTGGTGGTAGGTGGGGTGTTGGGCCGGGTTTAAGGGGACAGACCGAAACCTAATACACTAAAGCAGCAAATAAAATGCAGGTAATAAAATTGCCGAAATTTAATTGCAGAAATAAAATTGCAGAAATAAAATTAACATGAAAATTTAAAGAGCAGATAATTAATTAACATGAACTAGAGGAATTTAAATACAGGATACTACATGATAAATACTAAATAAATACACGTGAGTTGTACATGTATATAAAAATACGTATTCCGGGAACGGGGAGTGACATCTCTACCCACCTTAGAAAAATTCCGTCCTCGGAATTTCAAATCTAAGCCGGATAGAAATATCAGAGCTAAACTAATACAAGCAATTTTAGTGAGCAAGCAATCATTGTTACCATATCAAAAGCAAGTACTATATATGTAAATCCATCAATCTACGATATCAGGTAGTTCTACCCATAAAGTGATAAGCATGAGAAATCAAAACAATCAAGGTATACAGGAAGAGATATACCTTGTGAGTCAAACAGGTGTGGATACCGTGATCGGATATCATCCTCACGTTCTCACGTTGACTCTCCCAAGAAGTGATGACCCCAAGCAACACGGACAAGACTAATTGTTCGGTTCTTGAGTATCTTCTCTCTTCGGTCCAAAATGGACACAGGCTGTTCCTCGTAAGACAGGTTGGTACCAACAACCAGCTCAGAATGATCGAGGACATGGCTTGGGTCCGATACATACCTACGTAATTAAGATACATGAAACACGTCATGCACCTCTCGTAATGAAGGTGGGAGTGATAAACGATAAGCAACATCGCCTATCCGATCAAGGATAACAAATGGGCCCACGTACCGCGGACTCAATTTTCCGCGAACGCCAAATCTGATGACCCCACGAGTAGGTGAGATCCGCAAGAATACGTGGTCCCCAACAGAGAATTCTAACGGCCTACGATGCTGGTCCGCCCAATGACGATGTCGATCCTGCGCAACTCGAAGTCGCTCTCTAATTCCTTTAACTACTTCAACCGTCTGAACAATCATTTCTGGGCCTAACATCTTCCTCTTCCCGATATCATCCCATGCAAGCGGTGACCTGCACTTCTTACCATATAATGCTTCAAATGGTGCCATCTGGATACTGGCTTGATAACTATTGTTGTATGAGAACTCGACCAAGTACACGTGACTCTCCCAAGACCCTCCAAAATCTAGAGTGCAAGCTCGCAACATGTCTTCTAAAGTCTGAATCGTTCTTTCTGATTGCCCATCTGTCTGCGGATGGTAGGCCGTGCTAAACCTTAACTTGGTACCCAGACTATGATGTAAGCTCTTCCAGAAATGTGATGTAAAGTGGGTATCTCGATCTGACACAATACTGACAGGGACTCCATGCTGCCTGACTATCTGTTGCATATACAACTCTGTCAACTTTTCTGTAGATCGCCCTACTCTGAAAGGAAGAAAGTGTGCTACCTTCGTAAGCCGATCTACTATCACCCAAATAGCATCCTTACCACTTGGTGATCTCGGTAAACCGGTCACAAAGTCCATTGTAATATGCTCCCACTTCCATTCTGGAATAGGAAGCGGTTGCAATAACCCAGCTGGCCTCTGCTGTTCTGCCTTCACTTGCTGACATACCAAGCAACGGAAAACAAATCTAGCTATCTCCCTCTTCATCCCGTTCCACCAGAAATGCTGCTTGATATCTTGGTACATCTTGGTCCCTCCAGGGTGAATAAAATACTGAGAACTGTGAGCTTCTGTCATAACCTCCTGTCTGATATCTCCACTAGGCACACATAGACGTGATCCAAACCTAAGTGTACCATCTTCATGAATTCTCATCTCCTTCCTGAGTCCTGACTCACATTCTGCCCTAAGCTTTTGAATCCTTGGGTCTCGTGCTTGAGCTGCCTTGATCATGTCTACTAAGTCGGATTGAACTTGTAGACTAGTTAGAACTCCTACATCACTAGGAAGTATAATTTCAATGCCCATCTCTTGAAGGTCTTCTAAGATATGCTTCTGTGTTGTTAACATAAATGCGCCACCCCTCCTGCTAAGGGCGTCTGCTACTATATTCGCCTTGCCTGGATGATACTGAAGTTCTACGTCATAATCCTTGATCAACTCTAACCATCTTCGCTGCCTCATGTTCAGCTCCTTCTGAGTAAAGATGTACTTCAGACTTTTATGGTCTGTGTACATTTCCACTCGGTCACCATATAAGTAATGCCTCCATAGCTTCAGAGCAAACACTATTGCCGCTAACTCCAAATCATGAGTTGGGTAATTCTTCTCGTGGTCCCGAAGCTGCCTAGATGCATATGCTATCACCTTCCCATGTTGCATAAGGACACATCCAAGTCCTTTACCCGACGCATCACAATATACTGTAAAACCTCCGGGTCCAACTAGCAATGTAAGAATAGGTGCTGATATCAACTTCTGCTTCAAAGTCTCAAATGATGCCTGACATTCTGCCGACCAAACAAATGGCACATCCTTCCGGGTCAAGCGGGTCATGGACGCTGAAAGCCTTGCAAAGTCTGAAACAAATCTTCTGTAATATTCTGCTAATCCCAAGAAACTCCGTACATCTGCTACGGTCTTGGGTACTGGCCAACTTTCTACTGCTTCTACCTTCCTGGGATCTACTGCTACTCCAGCTCCTGATATGATATGACCCAAGAATAAAATGTGATCCGTCCAGAACTCACACTTACTGAGCTTGGCATACAACTGGTTCTCTCTCAGAACCTGCAACACTTTCCTGAGGTGGTCTTCATGCTCCTCTTCACTAGTAGAGTATACGAGAATGTCGTCAAGAAACACAACGACAAATTGGTCTAAATATGGCATAAAGATACGATTCATCAAATCCATGAATATTGCTGGAGCATTGGTCAAACCAAACGGCATTACTAAGAACTCATAATGCCCATACTTCGACCTGAATGCTGTCTTGGGAATATCCTCCTTCCGAACCCTTACCTGATGGTACCCTGAACGAAGATCTATCTTGGAGAAAACTCTAGCTTTGCTCAACTGGTCAAATAAGTCGTCGATCCTGGGTAATGGGTACTTGCTCTTCACTGTTGCCGCGTTAAGCTTCCTGTAGTCGATGCATAATCTGGATGATCCATCCTTCTTTTCCACAAGTACCACTGGTGCTGCCCATGGTGATATGCTAGCTTGGATGAACTTCTTCTCCTTCAATTCCTCTATGTGCTCATATACCTTGGCCTGCTCTGAATCCGCCATTCTGTAAACTCGATCTAATATCGGTTTAGTTCCTGGTGCCAATTCTATGCTGAACTCAATATCTCTATCCGGTGGTAGACCTGGAAGTTCTTCAGGAAACACGTCTAAAAATTCTTCAACTACCTTCGGGATCTGAACTTCTTCCATTGCCGTCACTACTCCCTGCTCTTGCTGAGTTGCCTCTGATCTGACTAAGGTGAACCTCTCCATGCCTAGAATATCAAAAGATACACTCCCTCTACGACAATCTATTGTCGCATGACTGTCTTTCAGCCAGTCCATGCCTAAGATAACATCGAAATTTTCGACAGGAAATTCTATCAACCGGGCAGGTAAAGAATACCCGCAAACTACAACGCTACATGCTAAAATAACTCTACTAACCCCTACGAGCCCATTACCAGTGAGTATATTCAACCTCCCTGGCAATGCCTCGAACTCCATTCCTAGTCGTATCGTAAATCGTGCAGATATAAATGAATGGGATGCTCCCGAATCAAACAATGCTACTGCGGGATATGAGGCGACGAGAATGTTACCTGCCACAACATCTTCCGATGCCAATGCCTCTTCCAAGGACAGAGTGAATGCCTGCCCTCGACCTCCTTGCTGATTCCCTTGCTGCGGCCTAGCCTGATGCTGCTGCTGGCCCCTGCCTTGATGATGCTGGGGTGGTCTATGCTGGTGTTGCTGCATCGGCGGTCCCTGCTGCCGAAACATCTGAGCCTGCGGTACTAACGGACGCTGTGCCAACGGCCTTACTGCCACTGCTGGTCCTCGATACTGGCCTGTCCCTGGTGCTAGCAGAGCAAGAAACTGTTGCCCTGGTCCTCCTGACCTCAAATTCATGGGACATGTGGTAACCCGATGGTCTGGATTTCCACATATCAGACACAGTCCATTCAATGTCCGATACACATCTCTAGTGTGTCCCATCTTCCCACAATAAGTACAGCCCGCCGGGGGTTGCTGGTTCTTCCTCTGTTGCTGATGCTGTTGCTGCCTGGGTGGTGCTGACCCTCGTATCGCCACATCGTGGATACGAATGCCAGCGGATGGTGCTGTTGTTCGGGGCGCTGCTCCCCCTCCTCCTTCAATCTGACTGTGGGATCTCTTCTGACCTCCAGTCCTTACTGCAAGCCTCTGAATGGTGATCTCATGCCTTCGAGTCGCTGTCAATATCTCATCAAAAGTCTGGTAATTGTGCCCCTCTATCAATTGCAAGAGCTCAAGATAAAACCCTTGCTGAAACCTCGTGGCCCTCTGGCGCTCTGTTGCTACCATCTCTGGGGCGAATCTACTCAATCTGCAGAACTCCGCTGCATAAGCATCTACAGTCTTGCCGGCCTGCCCGAGGTTGATAAACTTCTGTTGTAGCTCAAACTGCGTCGCAACTCCATAGTACTTGGTCTTGAATCTTGCTGTGAAATCGTCCCAAGCCACAGGACGTCTAATGCCCACTTCCTCTGATTCCCACCAATCTTGTACGAGATCCTGAAGTAACAACTTCACTAGATCCATACGTTCTTCCGCCGGTACCTTAGCCGCTGTCAGAATAGCCTCCATATCCTTAAGCCATGCATCTGCTGAGATGGCATCCTCCGTGCCCTCGAAACGACGGGGGTTGTACTTGCAAAACCTGGCTGATGCTCCTGAATCAGCCCTCACTCCTCTTTCCAAAGCCGTCTGCAATCCTTGGTTGAGCAACACATTCTGCTCTTGTAGCTGAGTGTGCATGCGCTGCTGGGCCAACATCTGATGTTGCTGAGCAGCCATCATTCCTCTCATGATCTCCAGAAGGGCTGGTGTGTCTACTCCCAAGGTAGGTGGAACTGTTGGTGGTGGTGGAACCTCCGGATACTGCGGTTCAGCTGCTGGTTCTACTATCACTTCTTCTTGAATAGTCTCCTGAGGTGAGACTGGCCCTTGTTGCTGACCGACCTAGTCATGTTGCCCATGTTGTTGCTGTCCAACTCTGACAGGTGCGGACGAAGTGCCCCTAAGAAAAGGGACAAGAGAACAATCAAACGACCGGACGTGAAGGATTAATGAAGTCAAGGGATACCGGAATGTCAAGCAAGGGTTTGAGAATAACGAATCATGAGATCAAGGGGAAATATGTGTGATTGAGACATCCTATAAATCAAAACACCCCACAAGTCTGAAATCAGACCTGCATGGGCCACCACTAAAACCTTGTCATGCCCCAGAACCAGAATACTGGAGAGCGGGGGAATGACTCAGCCAGCTACGTATTACGGGTAGATGAATACCATATAATACGATCAATGCTGTCTAACCAGACGAGGGGGTGCATACTACATAAAGGTCTTACTATGGTCATTACACATCTATTGTCTCAATCATTCAGCAAGGAAACAGAAATAGAGAACATGTAAGATAAAGCAGTAAGGCGTCCCAAATGCTCAGTCAAAATGTTCTTGAGATCTGGCTTTACAAAACATAGCCAGATGGTATAGCAAGTATACACAATTGTTATCAGCTGCAGTCTGACTTAATTACAATTATATAAAAGTGAGTACAAGACAATCCGACTAACATGTCGGTGCCAACGGCTAAGTATAAAGGTAAATAATAAAACGAGCGGTGAAGTAAGGAACCCACTCGAGTCCTCCTGCAATCATGCCTCTAGTATTGACCATCTTGGAGGTAGAAGTACGCTGGATCCTCGGGAACCGGCTCTAAATCTGGCCATGCAAAACCAGAGAGGTTAGACCTCTAATAGCAAGTACCACAAGGAAGGACGATATGAAGGACATAAACTAGTAAGTAAAAGAATATATGATAATAGATCTCTGCTTTCCACTAGGATTCACATCACATCACGACACTTCGAACCAACCTCCCAACCAACAAGGACAGAAGTTGGCCCGTCATGTCCTGACATTCTGATCATCCCAGTTAGGTAACAAAGTAGTGCAGTACACAAACAAATCATCTTGAACGGCCAATCAACTACTACGGCTTGCTAATGTGAGTTCCAAGTTATCCTAGAATTATGCAATTAGGGATTCCTCAGTTCTTACTATGTGCGAGCAAGGCTAGTCTATCCAGTCAATCATGTGCGCCATGCATGAATTAGACGAGTCCTAGCAGGACGCTCGTCAATATACAATATACAATAATAATAAAAGCAGATACTGTTTCCTGCCCGTGTGGCAGATTTACAGTACCTGTGGGAACTAGCCGGCCCGTCGGGTACTACTCGTCCCAAGGGGGCTGCCATGTAAGAACTCGGGAATCCATTCTCTCCATACAATTTATTTTATTTAACTTAATAGTCCCTACGTTGAGTGAAATCCCATGCCGTGGATCATGGTCATTCAAATGAGTACTTTCGTACGGGGTACGATATGCACAACTCTACAACGATACCAGTGCGGTTAGGTTGCAGGTCTTACATAGCGTAATACAACAATCAAATCTAACCACGGTAATCATGCCTTGACCATAAGGTACACATGCTTCTTTTATAGAAAATAAGTAAATAATAAATAAATAAATAAATAGATTGAAGCCTGCATGTGCATGTATGTCAATATTTCGGGATCAGCCAGTCGATTGCAATAGTTCATAACATGAACGTGTCTCATTCATTCATTTCGATAAGACGACTAGTCAGTCTCTTAGTTCCAACTAGGAACGCATGATCAATTAGTTAAGATAACGAACGTCATTATTGGTGACAAGGCATGAAAGTCAATTAGTATTACATGGGGTCGAGTCTATAACTCCTCAGAGTTAAGTTCCAGCCTTACTGGGTATCCATATACCAATCCAGACATTTGGCACTAATACACAACCATAGGTATTAAAATATTAACATGCTAAGATTCCGGGTTCATGCAAAAAAAGACGTAAGGATATAATAGGGAATTATCATGCTACTATTAAATGAATAAAGTAGAAACAGAATAAAAACACCCAAGCCAGGAAGTCACGCCAACAAGTCTAAGCTAAGTCCAAAGTCAGCAAGAAGTCTCTGCTAAGACCAACAAGTCACGCTAAGTCTAGCTGGGGTGAGCGTGGAAAATGGGCGTGAATAGTGAGCGTGAAAAGTGATACACGCTGGCGAGCGTGAGCGTAAAAAGTCACGCAAGCAAGCAGCGTGAGCGTGAAGGAAAAATCCACGCACGCACAAGAGAGCGTGACTAAAAATCCACGCATTCATGGAAGTGTGCGTGACTAAAAATACACGCAGACTCGTGGATGTGTGCGTGACTAAAAATACACGCACGCACAGAGTGAGCGTGACTAAAATACACGCACGCACACACAGTGTGAACGTAACTCAAAGTCACGCAGACACGCACAGTGTGAACGTAACTCAAAAGTTACGCACGCATGTAATGACATGAGCGTGACTAAAATACACGCAAACAACGTAAAGACGTGTGCGTGACTGGGCTGATGTTTACGCGAGCACGTAAGAACGTGTGCGTGAAACATCTCCCAAACTCCAAGTCCCATGGAGCCTTGTTCCAGTGCAGAAATACACGCTAAGTTGGTGGACCAAGAACCCATGAACAGCCGAAATACTATAACTTAGATCTAGAGAAAACCAGCCGTAGAATCAAAAATGCTAAGAACTAATCTCTCTTGGAATCACGAGAAGAAGGCAAATGAACCATAAAAATGGTTCTCCCAGTGGAAGCAAGAAGCAAGATGTACTTGCCTACTGCTGCTGGTAGGTGGAGAGTGATGAGAGAAGAAGAAGAAGTAATGGTGAGAATGAAGTAATGAGAGAGAGAAAGAGATGGAAGCTTTAAATAGGAAGGGTGGTGGTAGGTGGGGTGTTGGGCCGGTTTAAGGGGACAGACCGAAACCCAATACACTAAAGCAGCAAATAAAATGCAGGTAATAAAATTAACATGAAAATTTAAAGAGCAGATAATTAATTAACATGAACTAGAGGAATTTAAATACATGATACTACATGATAAATACTAAATAAATACACGTGAGTTGTACATGTATATAAAATATGTATTCGGGAACGGGGAGTGACACTGGCGGCGGGCCGGGGAGGTCCGGTGGAGATGCGGGCGTCTGGCCGGGATCCGGGTTCAACCCCGGCGGTGAAGGTTAGGTTTTTTGGTTGTTTCTTCTGGATGATGGTGTCGTGTCTGGGAGAAAGGACACTGGGATGGGCGGTGGATGGAATCGTGTCCGGGGTGGACACGAAGGGTTGTGTGAAATTGTAATAATAATGGACATGGACACACGGGTCCGGACACGATGATCTTTGTGGTATGGTCGGGTGATGGGCGTGATCTGGGAAGGACAGGGGAAAGTCGGGGGAAACCGGTGGTTGACGGATGGTCGGTTGCGGGGTCGGTCTTGGTGATGGCTGTCTTCATTGGGGGAGATCGGCGTTGATGATGTTCGGTTACGGTGGTGATGGCTGGCTTCATTGGTGAGATCGGCGATGATGATGGTTTTGTGAATGGTTGCGACGAGGAAAGGGTCGGGAAGACAGCAAGTAGCTCATATAAAAATGTTTGTTATATATATACATATCTATTCTACTATATAGTAGAAAAACTTAGATGGCAAAATTTTGAATTCCGAAAATACCCTTGCATATCTATACTAATTAAAAACTGTTTATTAATATATTCTACTATATAATAGGAAAACTTAGATGGTGAAAATTTTGAATTCCGAAAATACCCTTGCATATCTATACTAATTAAAAACTGTTTATTAATTTTAATAAAGACAACTTAATAATTAAGAAGACTACCCTTTGGCCTTCCTAAAGAGTCTTCCTAAGTTAATTAAAATAATATTAAAATACATGCAAGGCACGTGCACATATGCTAGTATATATAAGTAGGGTTTCCATGCAAGCTAGTTGGATAAGCATGTATGTATCAGATGTATATGGTTTAGAATCTGTTGGGTGTAGCTGCAATCAGTATAGGAATAATTTAAGGTAACGTTTAAACATATACATTTAGATCAAAATATTAATTCCTATCAAATCATTTAGAGCACATCAATATATTTCAAATCTTAATTAAATAATACTCATCGTTTTTATATATAATACTTGATATATCCGAAATAATTTAAAGTATCCTTTTATTATTCAAAAATCTATTAAAAATAACTTCATAACTCTTATTATACAACTACTTCAATATTCATCGTAATAACTAAAACAATTAGTTCCATCAAAGATAAAGTTAAATATATTAACTTTTATATAAATCAATTTAGAGAATTTCTTTACCAATTATTAATTATAGATTGATCGAATCCAATCTAGTATTGATCAAAATAATTTACTCAAATACTATTCAATGTCATTGTAATAAATTAAGGATAAAATAAATGATAATATTATATCAAATATTTCTAGAAGTACATTTTTATAAAATACGCTAGTAAATACTTTTGCCCTTAAATATATATACGATATTTTCTATCACGAAATAAAATTAGCACTTTCCATTATATTTAAAAAAAACTAGTTTTTGTAAAGAAATCAATCCAAAGTATATTTCACAAAGCACTGACGACATAAAATAATAATAATAATATAATAATAATAATAATAATAATAATAATAATAAAAATTGATAGATAAGCCATGTACTCTGGAGGACGCCGAAAACAAAAACTATCTTAGAAAGTTTAAATAAATAAAATAATAATAATAAAACAAATTACCTTTAAATAAATAATTCGAATATATAAACAATTTGATAATCCGGGAAGAGGAGTTACAAGTTGTGATATATTGTCATCAAAGACTTGGATGTTGTCGTCAAAGACTGGGAATTTCAAAGGTTAGGTTCAGTTTTCTAATTGTGGGTAGATTTATTTTACAATTATGCTATTTGGCTCCCAAAATATTTGGGTGATACAATCTTCCATTATGTGGCATCTGACATGACAGATAACATAACAGCCGACATGGCAAATTTTAACCCAAAAATTAATTATCCAATTTTTTTAATATTAATGTTAATATTAATATTAATATTAATGTTAATATTAATTTTAATATTAATTTTAATTAAGATTAATTTTAATGTTAACTATCATGTTAGTTAATGTTAATTTATTAATTTACTATTAATTTTAATTTAATATTAATTTTATTGTTAAATTTTGTCATGTCAACTGCCATGTCAGCAACCATATCATCTGCCATATAATGGGTGATGGTATCACCCAAATTTTTGGGAGCTAAATAGCATTTTTGTTTATTTTACCAACCATATATTTTTTATCGTTTGGTAATAATTTTCCTAATGGTTATGGCTGCTGAAAACTTTCTTCCCGTATAGATGAAGAGGGAGATTGTGGCCAGAGAATTGGCATGCTGGATAAGTTAAGGAAAAAAAAAAAAAGGGAGAAAGACGAAAATATTATAATTAAGCGCTACAATCCAATCGGATGGTGAAAGAAGAAATTCCCATATGCATAGTATTTTAGTAAATAAGAAGTGGATATATATATATATTAATATATATATATATATATATATATATATATATGGGAGCGGATCAAAAGTCCTCCTTAGAAAGCCCTCCAAAAACTCCCTCACTCTAATTCGTAATATTAATGTTAATATTAATGTTAATATATGTTAATATTAATATTAATATTAATGTTAATGTTAATATTAATTTTTTTAAATTTTTTATATTAATGTTAATATTAATGTTAATATTATTAATGTTAATGTTAATATTAATTTTAATGTTAAGTTTAATGTTAATTTTAGTATTTAATGTTATATTAACATTAATATTAACATTAACATTAATATTAACATTAAATTACGGATTAGAGTGAGGGGGGTTTTTGGGGGGCTTTCTAAGGTGGGCTTTTGATCCGCTTCCTATATATATATATATATATATATATATATATATATATATATATATATATAT
>JANAVB010035336.1:0-49965 GCA_029216955.1 Iris pallida
GCAGAGAATCAGAAATATTGGGGTTTTGAAAATTTAAACATTAACGACATATTAATATGTCAGATAAGTGAAATCAAGTGTAGCATGCATAAGTGTCAGGAAAGTGTCCACTATATATATTCATATATATTCTCATGTCCCAATATAAAATTTTAATTCTACGTTAAGACCAACAATTAGATTCCTACCAAGGTTGCAAGCAGATGATTGACGTAATTAAGACAGTATTATTATTATTTAATACAAGAATAATAGCAAGAAAGAAATAACGATAAAATCTGTTTTTGCTTATCTGTTTAAAAAAAACCTATTTTGAAACCCAGAGCTAAATTTTCAAATCCAAGATAAATCTAGCAAAATCATCCATTCATTGTATTAAGAAGAATTTCATAGTAAGAAGTTACACAAAGTTTATAAAAACAGCTAAGCTACTCCTAAGTTAAATAAATGAGAAACAAAACAAAACAAACAAATAACAATTCTCTCTTTCTTTCTTTCTTTTTTCTTTTTTTTTTGAAGGACTGAAACAAAAGTAGAGAAAATGTTCAAAATATTTAAGGTACAATCTGATAATCATATGCATCTTCTTGAAATTATGTTGTCAGAATTTTGCCACGCCAATAAGCATAGCTGCAATAAACGATAGAGTCCATAATAAGGCATACACCCTATAATCATGTTATCTAGAATTCTTTCCACGCCACCCGGTATGGCTGCAAGAAAATCTAGATTTCATAACTAAGATAAGTATAGCTATATCAGGTTCTACGTCCTTGTCATGCTAGCAAATATGACTACAATAAATTCTAAATTCCATAATAAAGTAGACTTTTACCTTTCTCACTGTCCTTATCAAGTATGTTATCAGGTTATACCTTAATTCCAAAAAAATGTACATATACATATAAATACAAACTCAAATTCAACAACTAACATCAAGATTCAAAATTCAACAATAATCCATCAAAAATCATAAAAATATAGACTCAAATTCAACCACTATCATCAAGATTCAAAATTCAACAATAATCATCAAAAATATAAAAATACAGACTCAAATTCAACCACTAACATCAAGATTCAAAATTCAACAATAATCCATCAAAAATCAAGTTCAATAACAGGAAGTAAAGGTAAATCAAATCAGGGAAAAACATATTTCAAATCGAAGTTAAAATAAGATTCTCAAGGGTCGTCCCAGGAATCCTAACCGTGATTGAGTACCTTCAAAATATATCTTATTCCTACTGCAGGCTGTAGTGGTACTCTAATTAGAATACCACTACAAAAACTCGACCTGCATGGGCTACCACTAAAAATGTGTCACGACCCGCACCCACCGTGAGGGTACGAGTACGTAACAATGCCCAGCCTACGCCGCAGTGTCGGCGGTAGAATGCTGTTCTAGGTCATAACTATAACTAACATAATATGAATACTCTCATAAGGAGGCCAACACAGAGGTACAACTCAATCACAATCTAAGGTAGAATGATAAAGATAGATAAACATGAAATCCAAAAGAGATACAGGAGATAGAAGTCTAAGTGTCTAAGATACATAATCCCAGAAATACATCTCAAAACTCAAATACTAATCCACAAGTAAATACAACTCCAGACAAAATAAAATAACTATGAACAAAACCCTAGCTGTCTATACAACCTCTACTGTGTCTCCTCTAGGCTAGCAGACAACCTCCAGGCTATCTATAAAATTTCAACAGGTCCAGTCAGGACAGGAGCGAGCACAATATCTCACGCAGATCATAACAGGTTAGATAATATAAACATATAGAGTACGATACATGAAACTGAAAGAAAGTACATGATGTAAACAGAGAGAACTGTAATAGAAATATCTACTATAAGTAGAGAGCTACCAGTGACTAGTGATTTAGAGTACAAAGTCGACATATGAACGGCTATTTGCACATGACTATACTAAAGAGGCGCACATGGCTATACTACTTTGGAATTGTTCACATGACTATTTATACTCCCCCATACCCCAATCAATACACAAGGATCCAAACAAGTTATGTTACGTACATAGTTTTCACATGAAGCCCATAAATGGGTGCACATGAAGTATACATGAGAGCTCATACATGAGTGCACATGAAGTTCACATGGGGGGCCCAAAAATGGGTGCACATGAAATTCACATGAAGGCTCATAAATGAGTGCACATACAATATAGGTTATACATGAGATACGTAGAAAACATGACCGATTCATGAGAGCACATGAGAGTACACGAGCATGCACGAACGAGCATGAAGCACATGAGAAACATGAATAACATGAGAGCGAGAAATACATGATGTACACGAAACACATGACATAATGTATCCGATGCTCCCGAGGGGGATAACATCTCAATGTAGGGATCTATATAGTACCAATCCGTGATAATATCGTGACAGCATCAAATAAGGTAAACTAGAGCAGGAATATAATTCTAAGCAAGTTATGAAATGATCAGAGAATGTACTCGCCTGATATCTGAATGTCCAAGGTAAAGATATTGTCCGAGGAGAGGTGTCTGGCTCCTAATTAGAACATCACAAGTCACAACATGTCCAGAAGGATAATATAAAGTACTACAATGCATTCTACATGAATCTAGGTCAAACTAGGCCAAAGTCAACCCTTGGTCAACTCTGGTCAACTGCACTAGTCAAACTAGGTCAAACTCGGTCATGTCCTAACCCAGCAAGTCTTACTAGGCCTAACCAAGACTATCCTAGCAAGCACACATCAATACAAGGCTATACAAGACAACATACACCTAACTCTATATAGCATGCAATTATTCAATACTCAAATAGGCAAGAATTCACATTGGATATACACTAGGTAATCTATTACTTTAAACTATATATGTCTACACATATATACACATGCATATATTGGTATTCAACATTAGGTCTATAATCATGGCATGTCAAATGGTTATATAAACTTATATATTACAACACAATATGCTAACATATATATAATATACATACATAGCTAAGTTAACTGTATTCATAAATACTTATTTAAGAGGCTATGTGTGTGTATGTGAACATGGCAAAGGGGCAAGTGAGGGTTAAATGGACATACATAGTGTATACATATCAAAGAGTATCAAAGTGTAAGTGAACAATGTGTCAAGTGTGATAGTGTCTACATAGTGTAAGGGGTACATGAGGTAATATAGGATTTGTGTTAACATAGAACATTACATCTCATTAACTTGTATATTGCATACATTACATCTATTATTACATTACATTCATGCTTGCATTCATTCATCATTCATTTATTCTCTTGCACTACTATATGCACCATACATTACATACTATGGAACCTACATATTCATTACAAGCCATACTTATACATGCTTACATTAGATAGGATACTTATACCTCATACATCATTTATTTAAACATTTACTCATGCTTGCATTCTCTATTTAATTACATAATGTATATACATTAGCATGGGTTAAAATCAAATAGAACATTATATTACACACAAGGGTGCACAAATGCATATGCCGAATAGTAACTCCTACTAATAATCATTACTGCACCATCTCAGCATGAATTAAAATCTAGGATTAAAGTATGTTATAGATCTATGTGTTAGCTTTCCGAAACTTCAAACGGATCGTAATTTTTGTTTTCGAAAACTCCCGGAATCGCAAAAATACCGAGAACGCGTTTGTCTTTCGTACAGCTGACACTCAAATAATTCTCTAGAAAGTTACATAAAGAATTAGGCCTATTAATATATATTTTTGGAAAGCTAACTTCAATACGCTTCTTTTAAAAAATGGGAGATTAAACCGAGCTTTGAGCTAGAAGTTATGATATTTCTAAGTTAGGGCTGAAATTAAAAACGTGGATAAAAATCATGACGGATTTGGGTAGTTTGAGACAAAAGAACATAAGTATATAACATAATATATCAAGAACTCACTCTCTACACTAATATATATATATATATATATATATATATATATATATATATATATATATATATATATATATATATATATAAGACACTATAGAACACATCTCCAATACAAAAATATGAGATTAAACATGTAATAATTCATTCATACATAACAACAACACATAGTGTGTCCAAATTTGGGGTTTTCCCACATGGACACAACCACAACACAAAGGACACTCCTATGACCTCCAAATGGACACGAAATGGACACAAATAGAGATACAACCATGGGGGTCAATCCTATGGGGTTCAAAATAGACCTATATGCATGAGAAAATGAAAAGGAGAAGGGATTTATATCTTCCGGTAGATCGAATCGAAGAAAGCCTTCCCGGAGCGACACCGACGCATAGAGATTCTAAAAGGACACGAACGAGCTCTGAATTCTCCCAAACTTGGGTAGCTTCCTCCTTGGCTAGAATTAAAAGGAAAGAAGAAGATTTGGTGGCGAAATGGAAGGATTTGGTGGAGAAATTGCTAGGGATTGCTCTCTAGAAATTTGGGGAAGAACAAGAGAGAGAGTGTGGATGAGAATAATGAAATGAACTTGAGCCTATCCTCTCCCAAAGTGGCTGGCCATATGGGGCTATTTGTTCTATTATGGTAAGGTCCAAAATACCCCCACTAACATATTATATGAGTATTAGGAAAGGGCTAATTGGTTCGGGCTAAATTAGTCATTCTAAAGTCTCTAATCACACTAACCTTATCCATAATAATTAGTCTAACCTCTAACTAAAATATTTCTATCATGTAGACTAAAATTAATATCATGTGGGCCATACACTAACTAGTGTGTGGGTCCCACTAGAGTCAAACTACCCCTGGGTCCCCGTTTCAAGTCGGATTGAGTTGAAATTCGAACCCGACTCAAATAACCCCAAAACAATATCATAAATAATAAAATAAATTTCAACCCCAAAATAATATCATAAATAATAAATAAATTTTAAAAATATTCAAAAATATAAAATGACAAAAATACCCCTATTTCTGAAAACTGGGGGTGACAACTTGCAACTTTGAAATTTATTTAACAGAAATTATTTTTGGGTACAAACCTAAAAAGGGTATGTCTGTCACCACGACTACGGTCGAAGCGAAGCGGTACTTAAGAGTTCCCCGGTGAACCTCCGTTAGCTGGGACAACCCCTACAGTTAACCCATAAATAGAGTACGTTATTAAATACTAGAGTCAAAAGTCATAAATTTACTTTTAACCAACCAGAACTGCATTCATTGTCTCGGGAATACAAGTGACCGAACTCGGGCCGAACTCTGACCGAGTTCGGTCGGCGCTGTATTGATTCCGGAACCGAACAGCCGGCCCTAAACTCTATAAATTCAACTCTTTCAACCATCTTTTCCACACACCAACTCGTGGAAACATCTCCTTCCTCCCTAAAATTTCTTCCTCCTCCATCCTAGCAAGGAATCTAAGAGATCTGGTGGGCGTATCAACGTTCTCTTCTTCCTCCTTTCTTAAAAAGGTTTTTTTTTTCTCTTCTACCTTCTCCATGGCTCCTAAACGTCATAGAGGATCATCTTCCCAAGGTGCCTCCTCCTCTTCTGATTATACACCTGCTAGTCTATTCAGTCCAGTACGACTAATAGATGCAGAAGACTATGATTCTACTTTGTTTCTGGACAAAGAGTTTTTTGATCTTTGGTTCGATTCTTTTTCTGGCCGTAAGATTTGCAATGGAGCTTTGTTAACTTTACCATATTTTCTGAATATGCTCCTACTTTTGACCACTTAGGCTACCGAGATTTTTTCGAGGTAGCAGAAAATATTTTTGACAATGCTGTCCGAATGTTTTCCTGCAACTTGCAAGTAAAACCTAATGGAAACTTCTATTCTTGCGTTGCTGGGCAAGAATTAGAATTCAGTGCTACCGATATCAGTGAATTTTTCCATGTTTCTGATCTTGGTGAAGCATTGGTTGACATTACCCATGTCCAATTCCCTGCTGATGTTACCCTTGCCTCTTTCAGGGAACTTATTTGTCATCCAAACCCTGTTCCTCGTAGGGTTTATTCAAAGCATTTGAACCAATCTTTTTATGAACTTCATCGCATGATTTTCTCTGTACTCCTTCCAAAGAAAGGATCCACAGATGAAGTGACCGTCTTGGAACTCTCTGCTTTATACTACATTCATTTTGGTATTCCATTCTCTATCCCAAAAACCATGATGTCCTGGATGCTGAACTGCAAAAATGCAGGAAGAAATCTGGTATATCCAATGCACTTGGCGTCTATCTTTCGCCGTTTTGAGATTGATCTTCAGACTTGTGCATTCTCCTCCACTCCTATCGAGCTTACCAGATCCCGCTGATTTCCTGCTCTACATCTGCCTCTTGGAGCTTAGCCTGCTCCAGCTGCTGACGCTGAGGTTCCTGATGCTGCTCCTGCTCCAGCCCCTGCCCTAGGATTTGATCCGGCTTTCTATCAGCGCTTTGATGATTTTGTTGCTATATCTGCACAACGTCATCAAGGTTATCTTGATTCAGAGTTCCGACGCATAACTCAGGCTCAGGTACTGAGGAATGGGATTGTAGACCTTCACTACAGCCTAGCCCATGTTCCAGTCCATCCGATCACCATCCTGCCTCACCTAGGCTTTCCGGGTCCTCGGTTCACAGATGAGGCTTCCTTCCAGCACTTCGACCCCACTGCAGCCTACTTTCCTCCAGAGGCTCCTGGTGCTGACGACCCCACTATGTGACGCGGGTTCAGCTTTTGGATAGTGGATACTTGTTAGATGATGATCTTTATGCTTTGATGTAGTTTTTTCTGTCTAAACTCATTAGTTAGACATTTTCTGATGATTGTACTCAACACTTTTTAGTATGACATTTTCAATACTTTATTTCCAGCATTTTCTTTCTTTAGTAGTTGTTTTATGCTGTGATCATGTCTCTTTTGCTTCACTTTGTCTTTTGTTTTTCTATTGTTGGCTTCACACATTACGGGGGAGCCAAATCATTTTACTATTTGACAAAGGGGGAGAAAAAGAGTACACATACCAAAAAGCATATCCAAAAACAAAAACAAAATCAACCATCTCTTTTATTCAGGTACTTGTATTTTGTTCTATTTTATAAAGATATATTTTGGTATAGACTCAAGTTTGTCAATTATCAAATGGAGGAGATTGTTGGCCCATTCCATGGTCACACCCGATTTCGATAATTAACATGCACTTAAGTCAATACACAAAATATACAAACTGCTGCTAATCATTTCAGGATATATGAAATCAATTTCAACGGACGTTGTACTGCATCAACGAAGCATCAACATCATCAAATCTGAAGATGACTCATTTTTATATTTTATTCTGTATTTTACATTTTATTGAGTCTAGGATTTATTTTGTAAAATCAGTTCTGGTAATACTGGCTTAGGGTTATCTCAGTCCACATTCTAAAAAGCCTGCCCATTACCACTCATATATCATTTTACAAAATATTCCAAAATATCTTTGAAAACAATTTTTTGATAAAATATTTCGAAAATCTCCTAATAGAACTCATAACCGAGTTCGGACCAAACTATGTCCGATTTCGGTCAGTTTGTATTCAAACTTCTGTTGCCTCCAAATCTGCGAGCAACGTCTCTTTACGAGATATCTGCATCCGAACTCTGCCCGAACTCTGTCCGAGTTCGGTCCTAGAAAACACCTATAAATAGAGAAGAACTTTTCATTTCAAATCATTCATTCACTCTTCATCTTCTCTTCTCCTCTATTCAAGTGTTTTCAAACGATCCAAGATTTTTAAGTCATACCTGTACACCTCTTAGCCAAAAGCCAGTAATATCAGAGTTGATTTAGAGTCTTTTGGTATTCCAAGAGTTGTAAAGAGGTCATTCCAAGTTCAGCAACTTTTTTTGTTGTGGAGCTGGTCGTGCGCTCGTCACCAAGTACGGTGTTGTGAAGTCGGTCGTGCACTTGTCACCAAGCACGGTGTTGTAAGGGATTGCAAGCTCTCAGTTAAAGCTTGTGCCATAGCGGATTAACATCGAGCAAGAGTACTCGAGACTGGATTAGTCCTCTCAGAGGGATACCAGTATATATCGCTGTGTCGCTGAGTTTGAATTCTCTATCTCTTGCTGTATTATATTTACTGTCTTTTATTTCACTGCCATAGTTTAAAGTTTTAATTGGTGATTATTTTCTGCTGCACATACACACTCTATTCACCCCCTCTAGAGGTGCTCAACGGTCCTACACATTGGATTAAATTTTGATTAACGGCTGAGCCCGCATGTAGTTCTGGAAGAACCAGACCGAATTCGGCCCGAACTCTGGGTTAGGCAGAGTTCGGCCCAAATTCTGGGTTCTGTGGCCAGAACAGAAATCAGGCTAAACAATGAAGTTGAAAAATAAGTGAGACTAAAAAGAATAGAATAATGGATGGATGCATATACAAAATTTGGAAGTCCAAAGAGAATAGCAATAAGTGAAAGCTGAATCAAAATGAAGTTTGAAAGTTTGAATTTAGCATGTGATAAATAAAAGTATACCATGTGATAAACAAGGAATTATGCCACAATTCAATATTTTGAAGCTGCCATGGGGTAGCTGCAGGGGACGGATCCTAGCTAGCGGTAGTCCTGAGGACTAGTGCACTGTGTCGCTTAGGCTTTTACACCTTGTTGTCAGAAGGACCCTTTCGGCTTGTACCCATAGAAATTTCATCATAAAGAATCAAGACATAATCGATATTTATGCAGGTTACTTTAATGAATAACAACTTCATCCAAAATTCCTAGTTCACGACAAAGAAAGTTGAAACTCTCTTCAGATAGTGGTTTTATAAAAAAATATGCTAGCTGATGATTAGTGTCAATAAATTCTAAGTTAATAGTGTTATTTTGTTGGTGATCACGCAAAAAGTGGTGACGTATTTCAATGTGTTTCGTGCGTGAGTGACATATAGGGTTCTTAGTGAGATTGATGGCACTAGTGTTGTCACAGAATATAGGAATGTGCGTATAAGAAAGGTTGTAGTCTTCAAGGGTTTTCTTCATCCATAAAATTTATGCACAACAACGACCAGCTGTAATATATTCAGCTTCTGTTGTGGATAGTGCGACAAAATTCTGCTTCTTGCTAAACCAAGAGACTAGAGCCTTGCCTAATAAATGACACGTGCCGCTTGTACTTTTACGGTTGACTTTGCATCATGCGAAATCAGCATCCGAATAACCAATAAGGTCAAAGGATGTGGATTTGGGATACCATAAGCCTACTGTAACAGTACCCTTAAGGTATCGAAAGATACGCTTAACGGCGGACATGTGTGATTCCTTAGGACTGGCTTGATAACGAGCACACAGGCAAACACTAAACATGATATCGGGACGACTAGCAGTTAAGTAAAGTAAACTACCAATCATACCTCGATACTTACGTTGGTCAACATGTTTGCCGCTTTCATCAGGTTCCAGCTTGGTCGAAGTAGCCATAAGGGTGCTGATTGGTTTGACGTTGTCAAGATCAAATTTCTTCAGCATATCCATTGTATATTTAGACTGGCTGATTAAAGTTCCTTGCAAAGTTTGTTTGACTTGCAATCCAAGAAAGTAGGTTAGCTCCCCCATCATGCTCATCTCAAATTTGTTCTGCATACACTTAGCAAAATCTTGGCAAAGATTTTCATTAGTGGAACCGAATATAATATCATCTACATAGATTTGCACTAAAAGAATAGTGTTTTGAAAACTTTTGATAAACAGTATAGTGTCAATTTTTTCTTTTGAAAAACCATTTTCAAGCAAGAAATTGCTTAGGTGTTCATACCAAGCTCGAGGGGCTTGTTTGAGGCCATATAGCGCTTTCTTGAGCTTGAAAACATGGTCGAGAAATTTGTGATTTTCAAAACCAGGGGGTTGTTTTACAAAAACTTCCTCCTTAATAAATCCATTCAAGAAAGCACTTTTCACACCTATTTGAAATAGTTTAAAGTTTTAAAAGTTAGCAAATGCATAAACCATCTGAATGGATTCAAGTCTTACAACAGGAGCATACGTCTCATCGTAGTCGATACCTTCCTCTTGGTTGTATCCTTGAGCTACTAGATGAGCTTTGTTGCTTGTAACTGAACCATCTTCATTTACTTTGTTACAAAAAAACCATTTCGTACCAATAATCGAGTGATTAGCTGGCCTAGGAACGAGTTCCCATACTTGGCTCCTCTTGAATTGGCTGAGTTCTTCTTGCATGGCAGAAATCCAAAACTCATCATTAAAAGCTTCTAAAACATTTTTAGGCTCAATTTATGAAATGAAGGCAGTGCTAGCAATGGAGTCTCTTAATGATGATCGAGTACTTACTCCGCGTGAAACCTCACCTATTACCAAGTTTTCTGGATGTGACAACTTGAAAGAGAATTTCTTTGGCAAGCCCTTCAGAGAATTGGTTTCAGTGGTAGTATTCATCGGAGTAGAAGTTGATGGCTCAACATCATCGTCAAGAGTAGCTGCTGCACTATTATCCTCATCAAAAGTCATATTGGTAGACTCCTCTATAATTAATGAGCGTTTGTTGAACACTCTATATCCCTTGCTTTTGGCAGCATAGCCAAGGAAAATACCATCGTCAGCTTTGGCATCAAATTTGCCTAAGTTGTCTTTGGTGTTAAGGATAAAATATCGACAGCCAAAAACTATAAAATATGAAACATTTGGAGTTCTTCCAAACCAAAGCTCATAGGATGTTTTCTTTGTAATAGGACGAATGAGCACCCTATTTAAAATATGGCACGCTGTACTGACAGCTTCAGCCCAAAAATATTTTGGAAGTAAAAATTTATTCAACATGACTCTAGCCATATCGCCAAGAGTCCTATTTTTCCGCTCCACAACACCATTTTGTTGAGGAGTTCTTGGACAAGAAAACTAATGATTAAAACCATTTAAATAACAAAACTTTTCAAAATTAGTATTTTCGAATTCGCCTCCAGGATCACTTCGGATTCGAGTGATCATGTAGCCTTTTTCGTTTTGAACGTTTTTAGCAAATATTTTAAAAATAGAAATGGCATCGCTTTGTTATAAGAAAGAAAACCCAAGTAAATCTAGAAAAGTCATCTACTATAACAAAAGCGTAGAGTTTTCCACCAAGACTGGCTACTCTACTAGGACCAAATAAATCCATATGAAGTAATTGTAAAGGTCTAGTAGTACTTAAAGTGTTTATGGAATGAAATGAGGACTTGGTTGCCTTATTTAACTCACATTCGGTACGTACTGTGTCCTTTTTGAATGTGATGTCGGGCAAACCTCTAACTAGCTTCTTAGTCGATAGCCTGAATATAGTATCTATATTGGCATGACCAAGGCACTGGTACCACAGTAATCTCTCATCCGTATGAGCACAAAGGCATCTTCCTGCACTGTTAGTATCTCTAGATAGATAGAAAATATAAATGTTATCCTCTCTTATCCCTTCAAAAGCGATGTCTCCTGTTGACCTATCATAAATATAGCATTTATTTTGTCTAAAGTTAATATCATATCCATGATCAGCAAGGTGACTTATGTTGAGCAGGTTATGCTTTAACTCGGTCACTAGGTAGACATCCTTTATTACAGGAGAAGGAGGATGACCAATAGTACCATTACCTATGATATACCCTTTTAGGTTGTTGCCGAAGGATACATACCCTTCTCTCTTCATCGATAGTGATACGAAAATATTTGTGTCTCCAGTCATATGTTGCGAGCATCCACTATCGAGAATCCACTTACTTTTAGTAGAGAAAGGAAGGTCCACCTACATCAAGAGTAGATGTGACCTTTGGTACCCATGTTCTTGAGGGTCCTGAAAAGTTAGTTTTTGGCATCCACGCATATATATTCATGTCTACTAATCTCCTAACTCTACATTGTGGTGAGATGTGTCCATGCAATCCACAATAGGTATAAGTAGCATTTTTATTTATGTTGGGAGTATATTGATGATGTCTATGTGTAGCATCATAAGAGTGGTATGAAGCATCATGATAATGACTATATGTAGCAGCAGGATGATGATTATATCTATATGCAGTATGGTGGCAATTTTGTTTATGTGCAACATAGTGATGATTATATCTATGTGTAGCATGGTGATTATGTGTCACATTAGAATGATAGTTATGAGAATAATTTCTACGTGTATGTTGTTTGTGTGCTGTATGAAAGTGAGTGTACATGTAAGCATATTTCCGTACTGCAGGCGGATGACATGTTTTACTATTTTGAACAGTGTTGTGCTTTGTGTGTGTCTCATGTGATTGGGTTTGAGGTTGAGCAACCTGTTTTCCCAATCCAGTCTCTAATTTCTTAGAGGCAGCTTGCAGTTCACTAATCTTACCATTCAAACCATAAATCTTAGTAATAAAGATCTTGTGTCTATTCTTTTCTTCAGTAAGCTCAGTGTTGAGCGTTGTGATCTCTTGTGTTTGCTTTTCAATACGTGCTTCGGCATCATGTAGGCTTAATTTAAGCTTAGATACCTCATTTGTGACTTTCATGGATGAAGTGTCTCTAATATTATCAAGCAAAGAAGTGAGTCTTTCAATCTCGACTTCATAACTTTTGATCTTCTCCTTGGCATATTTATCTATACTAATGACTTTCTTGTGGTCATTGAGTAAATCATTGAATGCATGGCCAAGCTCATCAAAAGTGAAATCATCGAGAGTTTCACTAGTTACCTTATCGGATGTTGCCATTAGGCATACATTGGCGGTGTCTTGAGGAGAGTCCTTTTCTTTCTCGGAGTCACTAGCTTCGCTTTCATGCCAAATGCTTGTGTTGGCATATTTTCTTGAGGAAGCTTTCTTGTATGGTTTCTCATATCGGTTGCTCTTCTTTACGAATGGACATTCTTTTCGGACATTTCCAGTCTTCTTGCAGCCGTATCATGTTGGCTCTTCTTCATTATCTTCTTGTGGTTCCTTCTTTCTTCGATTGAAGCGAAGAAATTTCTTGAAGTTGCGAACAAGGAGAGCTTGATCATCACCTTTCAAGTTTTTGTCATCCGTCTCTTCAGGTTAGCCCTTCGACGGTGAGCTTTAAGGGCAATCTCCTTTGCCTTAGGAGCAGGCTCTTAGAAATCTTTGAGGTCAAGCTCATGAGTCATCAGCTTTCCCATCAAAGTCTCCATGGACATAGTCGTGAGATTATTTCCTTCTATGATGGCTGTCACCTTAGGATTCTAAATCTTTGGTAGCCCCCTAAGTAGCTTGCGGATCTTCTCGTGATTTGTATATTGTTTGCCGAGAGAAGACAAGGGGTTGATAATGTCGAGGAATCTTGTAAACATTGGTGTGATCGTCTCATTTGCCTTTATCTTGAATGCCTCATATTCTTGAGTGAGACGACTTATTTTTGACTCCTTAAATTGGATGGTTCCTTCATGTGTCACTTCTAGAAGTCTCCATACTTCGTGAGAGGTGGTGCATGTTGAGACCCTGTTAAACTCATTCATGTCTATTGCATAAAATAAAGCATTAATAGCTCTCGCGTCTAGACTCGTCTGTTTCTTCTCCTCGTCAGAATATTTGTCGTGGGATTTCTCAACGAGATCACCATTGACAACTATCCTGGCGGGCTTTTTGTAACCATCGGTAACAATGGTCCACAGGTCGAAGTCTAGCAACTTGAGATAAAAACTCATCCTTGTTTTCCAATAGGTGTAGTTTGTTCCATCAAATAGGGAAGGCCTATGAGTGGACTGCCCTTCACCGTGATTGGAAATCATGGATTGTGTGGTTGCCATGGATCAGCTCTAGGATGTTAGTCCTTGTTGAGAGAACAGAGCTCTGATACCAATTGAAGAACAAATAGGCAACTCTAGAGGGGTGAATAGAGTTTATGACAATAATGTCCAACTAAAAATTAAACTCTTTCACCGACAGTAAATAATCAGAGTAAATACGGAAATAATAAAGAGCGAGAAAGCATACGCAAACACAGCCGATTTTGACCTGGTTTTCCTCGTAGAGGACTAGTCCAGGCCTGAGAACTCTAGCTCGGGATTAAATCCACTATTTGTGAAATAGTAGTTACATCCCATGTCTTTTCTTCAAAAGAGCACGTCAACTTCTTACAGAGATAGCAGTGGCGATGCTTGGAATTTTCCAAGCGACTTCTTGAACTCTTACACAAACTCCTAACTAAAAAGTGCTGAGCACTTTGAGTCTTAGGGAGCTTGTCGCTAGTAGATGAGAAGGTTATGGCTTGTATAAGGCTTTAGAGAGAAGAGAAGAGAAGATTAGATGAATGAAAATGAGAGAATTCATGGCCTATTTATAGGATTCTAGGTAGGCAGAATTCGACCAGAATTCTGGGTCAAATTCAAAATTTTGGCCGTTGGACAACTAGCATCTAGCCAACCCTAAAAATTAGGGTCCTAGATTTTAGGGGACAGAATTCGGCCCGAACTCTATGTGGACGCAGAGTTTGGCCCTAACTCTGTCTCCATGAGACAAAACTGGTCCAGAGGGCTAATGGGCTACTTTAATTTTTGTGGAGCTTTTGGTTTGTGGTATAGGTATAGGTTAAGTCCCAAATTTCTCAGTGCGACTCAGTTTACATATGTCTAGACTCAAGGAAAGTGTAAAATACAGACTCAAAACTTTGAGCACTGTAGGTACAAGCTGTCGTCCGTCTTGTACTGAGTTCGGTCTTCATGTGTCGTATTAAAATATTATAAGTATCATATCGTCAATTGTATCAATATTTGGTTGACTGTGATTTTGTGTCAACACCCCTCATCTAGAAACTGGGTCTCATTGATCTTCTCTAACAGTCCTTACTGTATCTGCATGTCCATTAGCTGTCCTCCAACTCCTGGAAGAACAATCTCGATCCCTAGACTCTCAAGATCCTCCAAAACATGTCGATCCATAGTAAGAAACATAGCAACAGGATATCGACTAAGAGCATCTGCCACCACATTCGCCTTTCCAGGGTGGTACTGCAGATTGATGTCGAAATCCTTCATGAGTTCCAGCCATCTGCGCTGCCTCATATTTAGCTCCTTCTGAGTAAAGACATACTTCAGGCTTTTGTAGTCCGTGAAGATGTCTACTCTCTCTCCATACAAATAGTACTTCTACAGTTTCAAGGCAAAAATGACTTTTGCAAGCTCCAAGTCATGTGTAGGGTAATTCTTCTCATGAGGTCTCAACTATCTAGAAGCATAAGCAATGGCCCTCTTGTTCTACTCAAGCACACATCCCAAGCCCTTCCCTGATGCATCGCAGTAGATGACGAACCCTCTAGATCCCGATGGCAAGGCTAGAACTGCTGCTGTAGTAAGTCTTCTCTTCAATTCTTTAAATATTGACTGGCAGGCGTCGCTCCAGATGAACTCCTCGTCCTTCCGTGTAAGCTTCGCCATTAGCTCTGCTATTTTGGTAAAATCTTTTACGAACTTCCTGTAGTATCCTGCTAGACCCAGGAAACTACGAATCTCTACTACTGACTTGGGAGGTGCCCATGCTTCTACAGCTTCAATCTTCTTGGGATCCACAGAAATCCCCTCTCTAGTCACCACATGCCCTAAGAACTCCACTATGTCCAGAAAAAACTTGTACTTCGAGAGCTTTCCGTACAGCTTCTCCTTCCGCAAAATCTCCAACATAATCCGCAGGTGCGCCACATGCTCCCCCTCGGTCTTCGAATGTATCAGAATGTCGTCAATGAAGACTATGACAAACTTGTCCAGATACTTGTGAAAAACTTTATTCATCAAGTTCATAAACACTGCTGGGGCATTGGTAAGTCCGAACGGCATCACCAAGAACTCATACTGGCCGTAACAGCTGTTGAAAGCTGTCTTCGAAATATCCTGCTCCCGAACCTTCATCTGATGATATCCCGACCGAAGGTCAATCTTGGAAAAAACCTTTGCCCCACTGAGCTGGTCAAACAGCTCATCAATCTGCGACAAAGGGTATTTATTCTTGATGGTGATGTTATTGAGTGCATGGTAATTGATACACATCCTCACAGTCCCATCCTTCTTGGGTACGAAGAGTACCGGTGCTCCCCAGGGTAAAGTACTGGACCGAATAAAACCCTTGTCTTCTAACTCATCAATCTGGTCTTTCAACTCTGCAGCTTCCTTCGGGTTGATCTTGTAGCAATGCTGGGACTTCGGCACTGATCCAGGCACTAGGTCGATGCTGAACTCCACATCTCGATCTAGCGGTAATCCTGGTAACTCCTCGGGAAAAACGTCGAGATACTCTGCAATCAGCGGATGCGGCAACTCCTGGTCTTCTACAACTGCTCCAAAGTAGGCTCCCTCTGGCCTCTCTGCAACTCGTCTGCTGATCTCGAACGGTAGAACTCCAGACGGGCTAAAAATAACCTTTCCCTCATGGCAGTCTATTACAGCAAACTATTCAATCATCCAGTCGATACCGAGGACTACATCGAATTTGGGTAATGGCATCACTAGAAGTCGAGCCCTAAGCTTCCGCCCAGCTATAGTGATAGGGCAATCTACCATCTCTCTAATTGGCACTACCCCTCCTCCAGTCATAATTTGACATTTCCTCCTAGTGGGCTTAGGTGTGAAACCATGTCTATGCAGAAACTCATATGATACAAAGCTATGTGTGGCTCCAAAATTAAACAATACAATGGCTGGAAAGGAATATAAAGGGATAGAACCTATGATCATATCTGGTACTGCCTCATCCTCCTCAACTGTGGCCATGACGTAAGCACGTCCCTGCTGTGGTGGTCCCTTCTGCTGCTGGTGTTGTATAAAACGCTGTTGCTGAGTAGGTAAAGCCTAAACCCTCTGTAGTGCAGCTGGTAGAGCTCTGGATGGTGCAGGTGGTGGTCCTCCAGCTCCTCGAGGTCCTCCTGTCAGTCGAACTACAGCATGTAGGCAATCCCTCATCCGATGTGCGACTGATCCGTAAAATAAGCAGAGCCCGAGCCTTGCTGCACTCGTCGAAGCGGTGTCCTGGCCGGTAACAGAAGGTACAAGTAACTGCCTGCTGCTGTCCCTGCGGCTGATGTGCATGAACTCTGGCTGGACGGTGATGTTGCTGTGCCGGCTGTTGTGGCCTCGCCTGAATCTGAGTCTGGGTTCTCTTCGCCGGCGCCTGGAAATTACTACTGCCAATATCCCGGTCCCTCATCAGCTACAGATCCGCCTCCTTCTCTACACCCTGAGCAATCTTGAGGATGCTCGCATACGTCGTCGCCTGACTAATAGCCACTGCATGTCGCAGCTCCATGGTGAGGCCCTTCTTGAACCTCCAAGTTCGATCCTCCGGTGCTCTGACTAGGTTCTTCGCGAACCTACTGAGTCGAGTAAACTCTAAAGTGTACTCCACAACTGTCATGGTCCCCTGCTGCTGTGCCTCAAACTGCATCCGAAGCTCATCCCGCTCCACATCAGGGAAAACTTCTCCTTGAACAGAGTTTTGAAATCTGCCCAAAAAACCTGGGGCTCAGCTAACTGGGGCTCCTCCCGGTACTAAGCTCTGGCAAGGTCAAAGATTCGCATACTCGCCACCTACACCTTCAGGTCATCTGGGATCCGTGCCATCTTCAATGTCCTCTTTGTATTCTCCAGCCACTCGTCAACATAAACAATCCCCTCGTGGCCCCAAAAGTCCATCGGGCAGAGGTTCTGATAGTCCCTGGTCGTCCCTGGTCTCGCTGCTGCTGGTGATGTAGGTACTACTAGTGCTGGTTCTGCTGGCTCCCTGGTCCCGTGTGCATCTACAACTGTCGCCCGAAACTGTGTGGCCTGGTGCTTCTGGACCTCTATGAACTGTTGGAACAAGGCCATCACCTGAGCGTCGTCAAAAGTCATTGTCGGGGGCGATAGAGGAAAGATAGGAGGCGGTGGCGGACGCTGATCTAGCGGAACGTCTAGTGCAGACTGTCCCGAGCTGCCTGCAACTCCCGGCTGATCAGCGGTCTTCCTCGTAGCGACCATTCTGCAACAAAAGAAAACTTCGTGATTGATAAAAACCTAACCTACCAGTAAATATAAATGTTTTATATAATATCCATATATACCCGATGTACCCGATTTTTTATGCTGTGATTCAAGTTTCCCTAGTATAGTCAAGTCCCCCAATAGTACTCTAATACCTAGGTACTATTAGGATAGACCTACATGGGCCACCACTAAAAATATGTCACAACCCGCTTCCGAATAATCGAACACGAGTCGGACACGCCCAGCCTTCGTCGTTAGACACGACAAAGTAAGCCGTACCAATCTAAGGAAAACTAACCAGATAAACAGGAGTAAATGTGAAACACAGCATCTATAAACGAATCCCAAATTCAGATACATGTCTCAAAGTTATTACATTTCCAGCAAAATATAAAGTAAAGTCTGATAGTCTCAATACAGGGAAATTATAGACTACTAAAGGTAAAGTGCTAGGCTTCCTCAGCCTCTAAGTCAAGAGCAACTCCAGCTGGCTCTACTGCATCTACAGGCTCTCAGCCATAATATGTATCACACAGAGCCTCCATCTCACCTGTAAAATATCCTAGTCAGAAGCGGAGCAAAGTACAGTTCTAGGTAATGAACAAGAACATGATATGAAAATGAGTATAGGAGACATGAAATATGAAATACAGGAAATGAAAATGAAAGTACAGGAATGAAAGTACAGAAAATAAAGTACAAGAATTTAACTATGAACCTGAAGTACAAGACATGACAAGTGCACCATGTTTGAAATACTACTAGCCTATATGACCGGCTAAGGGGAGTACAGGCGCATGTACAGGAGTACATGAATATCGGTACGGCTTAGGACCCGTATGCACGATGCGAGGCCTAAGCTATCTACATGAATATAGTAACCGAGGTTTGGTCACATAGCTAGTGTATTTTCCCACCCGACACAAGTAAGTACAAGAACAAGAAATACAAGGATACAAGATATCGTGTCATGACGTGTCACAAAAAAGTACAGGATATGTAAATACATAAAAACCATAGAAAAGTACCTGCCTTGCTCCGGGAAATCAAGTGTACTATATAGAGTTGGATGTCCTCCTATTAGTAGGTACAAGTTGGTTAAATACTAACAAATTCCATTTTAGTTATCTTGTAAATTCTAATCGTAGGCTAACTATAGAATACCTATAATGATGTACTAACTAGCTATACATCATTTCCAACTAGATTATAGGATAGAAAAATATATTAAATAGTATACCTAAGATATTTGTATAAAATCATAGTGATACTATGACTGCTATTTGTACATATATTTATGCTAAAAGAAATAATAATAACTAACATTGTTTACTACAACATTCCTTTAAGGAAACAAATATAATAATTATGCTACCAGGAACCCAATTAAATCTCTTAGTAAAATATTAGATAGAAGTATCTGTTTTATCCAACCAAATAGGTTTATTATGGCATTCAATAAACTAAAATTTGCTTCAACATAAAAGACCTATCAAGCCCACTCTTCTTCATGTCAAGAGTCCACATTCAAACTCAAAAACACAAAACATTCTAATTTAACATAATACTCCAATTAGGCCTGTAGCCGAATTCTCAAAATAAGGAACTTAATAAAGACAATTGCAGAATACTCACACAATTTTGAATATAAGAATATCGACCACCCTCACTATTCCAAACAAAACTCCAAATTCAAACTCTACAGAATTCCCAAATTATACAAGGATATAACCAACTTGATTTGAAGAGAATCACACAGCAATTTAAAAAGAGAAATATGCAACTAAGAATCTAATAAATAAAATCCATCCACAAATCCCTATCCAGGACACGAACCACCAATGTGATTCAGAACTCCAGATGTAGCTACAAGGATCGCGCTCTATGGCAGCTACCAAAACACGACATGCTAGGTCACATTCTGGATACCACACAAACTGGTACAGGGTCTTGGACACGATACGTACACCAAATAGGTACAAACACGAAAACTTGAACATGACACTTCAGAGCTGAATCGATTTCAAACGCACAAAAGCCAAAGCCAAGAGCCACAGGACACGAACCACCCAATCTATCATTCCGGGCATACAGCGCGCACACACACACAACTAGCCAATCTAAAGAACTCGACCGAGAACCTAAATCAAGAGAAGATTGCATATACCTGGAAAAGAATTCAATCCAATCCCGAATTTTTCAGTCGGCAATTAGTCCACGCTTCCTCTGCAACAACGAACAGATCAACCAAACGAGGAAAACTTTAGAGAAATTATTGCCGATAGGTCTAATAATACGGAATGAATGCAGAAAGGAAAAAACCACAAATTCTCACCAGATCTGAAATTGGCTCTCAATCTGGATGGAATTTTACTCGATCCGATCAATCCGAACCCAAAACTGGATCGATTAAAGAAAGTGAAAGGATTAAAACAAAAATCAATCAATTCTCGAAACTTCTGAAGAATCAAAAGAACTCACCAATTCTGAGATGAACTCTCGGTTGGAGTGGAATTCTATTCAATCCGAGCAAACCGAACCAAAACTAAACCAATCCAAAGAAAAGAAGGGATCAGAAAAAACAACGCCAATAATTCTCAAAAAAATTTGAATAATCAAAAATAACTCCCGATTGAACTGTTGAATCGAAACAAAAAGAAGTTGCAGCGAGCTGGCGATGCCTAGTCAACGAGATGACGTCGGAGTCTCCGCTCACAGCCGTCGGAGAAGAAAATGGAACGAAGCCGCTGCCGATCTTAACGTCGGGGAACTAGTTGTCGCCGATCACCACCGCCGTCGTCGAAACCCTCTCTCTCTACTGTCGATTGAACTTAGGGTTAGGGATAACCGATGCTTTGGGGAAAATCTCTCGGAAGAAAGGAAATTTGGGTGGAAAAAATGAGACTGAGCTCTCTCTCTCTCTCTCCAATCGATTTTAAAGAAAGATAAAGTAATTTTGCACTAAGCCCCCCCCCCACGCTCTAACTTATTTTTCATAAGTCCCTCATGTTTAAGCGAACTTCCAAAATCACCCTCTTCCTTTTCATTATTACATAAAATTCAGAAAATCGGTTAGAAGGGCCTCAAGTTTGTTACAACAAACTTTCAAATTTAAAATTCCTGCTACTAACTTCCTTTCCTCTAAAATATTCATAAATATATATATAAATATAAAAATAAATGAAACATTATTATTAAAAAAATAAATTCTACTAAAAATAGGAAAAGTGGGGTTACAACCTGAGCGATACTATTATCCCCATACGACATAGTTTTTGTTCCGCAGAAGGCTATCAAAGGTCAAGCCCTGGCTGACTTCTTAGCAGCCCATCCAGGCTCAGAAATAGCCAGAATTTATGAAAAAATCCTCGACGAAGTCGTCGCCTCAAATATGACTTCGTACGACGCCATTTGGCGAATGTTCTTTGACGGTGCTTCAAGAACGGGGTCACAAGGTGATATCGTCGCTGGAGTCGGGGTAGTATTAATTTCTCTCTCTGGGTTGGTGGTCAATCGGGCATACTCTCTTACAGAACCATGTTCAAACAATATAGTCGAATATAACGCTCTAGTCATCGGACTCCAACTCGCAAAAGATGTGGGGATCAAGTACCTGGAAGCATATGGTGACTCATATTTGCCATTAAAATTCTTTTATTGCAAATTTCAATACAAACAGAATAGTGTTACAATATAGGACTTAGATGTAGTCTTAGGAGTACACTTTTGTTTATCTGGGTCCCTTGTGCCGATGGAGTGAGTGGTAATGTGTTGACTCCGTTGACGATCTGACGACGGTTATCGGTTCTCTGAAGGTCTGGATTGCTCTGGGTAGTGGAGCTTGCTGAGAGGAGGAAGACGTTGAGTGTCTGTATCTGTCTCTCTGGTGGTGTGCTCGTTCATTTTTTCGTTCGTTTCTGTCTATGTGTAGGTGGGTAAGAAGGAAATGATCCCTCTATTTATAGCTTTGCAGGTTGGCTGCACATGCACAAATATGTAGGATGTGCCTGGACGCGAAGATGCCATGTGGTGATTGCTGATGGAGGCGCATGGACGATACGCCCTGATTGAGGGGTTGAATTCTTCATGCTGCTGTTGTGAGCCGGCACGTAACAGAGAAGAGGATCTTTCTGTTGCTAAGATCTTGGGTAAATCGAGTCAAAGGTCATGTGTCATCGGCCCATAGCTCGGAGATCTCGGATTTGGTGGAGAATAATCTGGTAGGATGCGTCTAGGATTAGGCGCATGAGGAGGCTTTGTCTCGTAACCTTTAGGAGTCACGAACTATTCGGGGTGCATGGCTTTTGAGGCGCATGCGAGGCTTCAGTGGTGACCTAACTCCAGTCTTTCGGGATCAGAGAGAAGTCTGGGGCGCATGGCTTTTGAGGCGCATGCAGACCTTTAATGGTGACTTTTCTTCTGTCTTTAGGGATCAGTGAAAAGTCTGAGGCACATGGCTTTTGAGGCGCATACAGATTTAGGCGCATGGCTACGGAGGCGCATGCGAGATGATTTTGTGGCCACGTGGCAGGAGCCGTCGGAGGAAAGTAATGATGATGCTGACGTTGGCGACGCTTCGTCTTCTGAACTGTTCAAACTTCGGGAGGTGTGCTACCAACTCTGTCAGTTCAGCATTTAATATTTTTGACATTCGATAGACAGCTAAGTGGGTACAAAGATCGGCATTCCACTAGGCGTATGGGGACGCATGGGGGCGCATCCCCTGTGATGTGCTTGGTGCTGAAGGACGCGTCTGTGTGATGCGCTTGATGTTGAAGGGTGCGTCTGTGTGATGTACTTGATATTGAAGGGCACGTCTATGTGATGCACAATCTGGCCGGCGCATCCGCTTTATGACACGTCTTTAATGGTGCGACTATTACGATCTTCGAGTGCTTTAAATAGCCATTTTGACTTGGCTGATTTCGAAGCGTCCGTTTTATCCATTTAATGCAAATTCATTGCACGAAATTCGGAGAGCCATCCATTTGGCGCATGGATTTGATTTGCCCGGCCTATAAATAGTGGCATGGAGAGAGTTTGCTTCTCGTTGTCTCACGTTCTTCCGATATGAACTTGTTTACTCGGATGCATTCTGTTAATGAGATGCTCCCGAGGGTGAAGATGCGATGCAATGTCTTCATTGATGCACTTGAAGGTGACTGTTACATCCAAAAGTCGGAGTCGAGGGCTTCCGAGGCAGGCAGAAGGTGCCTGTTGCATCCAAAGATAGGGATGCTCGAGCCTCGTCTCCGTTATTCTGGAAGAGCCACAGATCGAAATGGCGGTGCCCCGATCATCTTCCTTGGTGTTTGGGAGAGCTCCTCCTCCCGCTATAGTGGGTGTTGCCCATTCTGGTTGGGTCGAAAGCTGCTCCTTTAGCCGCAGGTTGATTTGCGGTGCTCTTCTCTTCCTTGGTTTGGGGAGTTCTTCCTCCAACTAGAGGGTTGATTGCCACCCTCGTTCTGTTCAATAAATGCTTCATTAGTCGAAGCATTTAGACGGTGGTGAGCCTGGCTGGAAGAGCGGCACATAACTGGGCTGCTGAAGGGATGCACATAACTGAGGATGCACATAACTGAGCTGCTGAAAGGATGCGCCCCGCCGAGGGCGTATGGTGGGATGTGCCTAACTGAGGGCGTATGGTGATTGTTGTGCCTATTTGAGGGCGCATGGTGGCTGCTGGCTGTAGACTTAGGATCTTTTCTTTTGTAGAAATTCTTCTTTGTACAAACTTTTTTAGACATGTAATAGACTTTTATATGTAATAAAAAGTCCTCTTTCAATGTCCATATTTGTTGTTTTTGTTGTGTGAAGTATTTTGTCCGAGCTCTGGCGCATGTAGTGTCTGGCGCATCTGGTTCTGAAATTCCATGCTTCTACAAGATCCCCTTCAAATTTTTCAAAACTTTTGGACAAGTTTTAGAATACTTTGAATAAGAAGCATGGTTGTTGGAGCGCATGACTGTCGGGGCGCATAGATACTCCGCGCATCAGTGACGGGGCGCATGCTCCGCTCAGTTAATGCAAATGATAACGCCTCGATAACCAAAAAAGATTAATGATGATCTTTTTGGTTTTATTTGCGGTTATCTCTTCACAGAACCCGCGGCGACGGCTGAGGTCATACTTCATCGGTTCACGCGTGCGACCAAGCCTATAAATAGGCTTGGGATGGAGAGAGAGAGAGAGTTCTTCTTCTCTTTACTTTTGCCTTTTAGAGTTCTTCTTCACAAAAACCCTAACTTTCTTCTCTCAAGTGATGGCTCCCAAGACTCCTCGCAGCGGTGCTGGTAAGGAAAGAGGCAAAGGAAAGGAGCCTGTAGAGGCTGCCATGGCTGACGTTCCCCGTCCGCCTGTCGACATTCGGCAAGCGGTGGTTGGTGAGTTACATCTTCATACACCAACGCACATGAACCTTGAGTCTTGATGATGTGCCAAGGTTTTTGCCGCCGACGCGTATGGGTTTAAGTCCTGAAGATGCGTCGAGGCTCTACCGCTGACGCACATGGGCTTAGACCCTGATGATGCGCTGAAGCTCTACCGCTGACGCGCATGGGCTTAGACCCTGATGATGCTCTGAAGCTCCACTGCTGATGCGCATGGGTTTAGACCCTGATGATGCACTGAAGCTCCACTGCTGATACGCATGGGTTTACACCCTGATGATGCGCTGAAGCTTCTTTTTCAGACGCGCTATGCGCTTTTGATGAGGCTCAGATTCCTTTGTTATTTCTAACATTCTTGAATCTTTGCTAGTATCAATGACTGTCCCACTCTTGAATGAAGTACTTCTGGACGCTGCCCTCTGCCAGATGGGAGTAGATTATGATAAGGAAGAGATAAACCCTGCTCAAGCTGCTATTATGCTGGATGAGCATCCCGAAAGAATGACTCAAATCCAGGAACAACCGTATGGGTTCCTCAAATGGATGATGGAGCATGGTGTTTTGAAGTCTGTCACATCTGATAAAGTGACCTTCTTGAAGCCTGAGTTCCTGTTTGGGGACCGCCTTACTTCTACTGAAGCAAAGGTGTTGAAGGTCAAGGAAGACTGGTTCTTTACAGTAAGGGAAGTGCACATGACTGTTAAGCAACTCGAACGTCAATGGCCTTTAACGGCCTTTGGTCGACTTACTTCCAAGAGAAGGATGTCTTGGGATCTAACCCCATCTCAGGGAGGAGCGGTGGAAGGCATCATCAAGATCGACTCTACCTCCGATCAAAGGGATACTTTGACCGCCGTGCAGGCTGGGCCTTCTTTTACCTGGCGGACTATACGCCCTGGGAGCATTTATAGTGACGTTCCCGTCAATATAGTTGCCTTTGGTGCTTCGACTTTTGCCAATCGCATGCTATTGATGGAGCGATCATACCCAAAAGGTGAATTTCGGGTAGAGGGTTGGTGTCATTACGTTGCCAAATGGGACAAGCTGACACTCTGGATGCTGTCACGGTTTCAAATCGAACTCCAAGAGATGGGGCTGACTGTCACGATTCGTGCTACTCAGGCAGGTGTTGACATCAACCGGCATATGTTCTTCGCACTCCTGGAGATGTTTGATACCCATACCGGGACCTTCTTCACTCCGGTGGGGGAGCTGGGCCTTGCACTTCATGAAATACACGAGGTATCAAAGCTCCCTTGGGGATCAGAACCCTATGAGGAGTACTTCCCGACCAACGAGGAGTTCCAAGTCCTGGGGGACAAAGCTGAAGAAATGATGGCCATCTTCAAGGAAGTGGCGAATCATCATTACTATATGCAGAAGAGGGATAAGAGCGGGTCGCAGCCTCACGTGACCGCTTGGAGAGATTACGTCTTTAAGCAAGACAAGGAGGATCCCTCGTAGTTCTCTACTCCGCCAACGCTTTCCCGTAGCGAGGTGCTCTCCGAAATGAGCAGGTTAGGTGAGAAGAATCCCCGAGAGAACGAGGACCAGCAATCAGATGAACGCTCCTACAGCTGTTTCTGGCATCTTACTCATCGAATTTCGTCGAAAGCAGTATTACCCGCGTATCTTATGGTTTGGCTTCGGGATTACGTCTTCTCGGGTGGGTCAGGCTCCGTAGAGAGGGTGACTCGGAACTTAATCCTGCCAGCAGTGAAGTTAGTTTTCGGCCGGCGCCTAGCTCTACTCCCCGTGATGGTGTGTAACATGCTGCGAGGTTTACGGGAGTTTACAGGAAACGTGGTCCACGATCGCGGTAGGAATGACAACTTCTCGCGTGCCGAACTGCCATTTCACTATCTGATGGGGTGGTTAATTTTACACCATCCATATGTAATGAGTCCGGGTTTGGAAGAAGACCATAGAGCTGGAGATGCATTCCTTCGTCATTTCTACCAGAGGAGCTGGTTGTATTCTGGCGTTCCTATTTACAGAAAGGTTTTATCCCGCCTTTAGGGGTGGGAGATTACCAAAGTAGGACCTGTCTTTTCGGGTTTTGAGGCCGGTGAAGATTTGATGGATTAGGGTGAAGATGCCACCACTCTGCCTCTATGGAGATTTTGCTGGTTACAAAGTAACCGGCCGTCCCATCTGGTGTACCGGAACAAGAATCAGTGCTACCTGGAGCCGTATTTACCGAGCCATTTTTTACGACAATTCGGCTATGCTCAGTTAATGTTGGATAATCCCAGTATCACCCTGGGGTATGCTGGGAGCTTGCTAGATGGTGCACGAGCTTGGCATTACTATAATGTCGGATGTACCGGAGCTTGCTTTACGCTGTCCATCCAGAATCCATGACCGCCGATTCTTTTCTCAGCCGCCAAATTTTACTGTGTTATGGCTGTCGTGCCTCCCGGATATGATAGGGAGACCAGTCTTGTTGTGGGCACCCCGTTAGCGGTGACCGGGAACACATCGGCTAGGGTTCGATCGTACCGTCTGCCAGAGGTGGGCCATCGAGGTGTCCCTGCCGTATCCCCAGGGGGTCAGGTCGAACCTTCGGTTGATCAACCGAAATGACGTGCGGGTATAGAGGTTGGCTCTTCTGCGTCAAAAAGGCAGAAGAAGGTATCGTCATCGACGGTGTCATCGGACTCAGCATCTAGAGAGGTAAGGATGTCCCACATAGTCTAGTTTAGGTTCAACATTTCATGTAACCAATGCTTCCTTTTTGTAGGAGCCGCTAAAAAGGAGGCCCCGTACTCCAAAATCTGGTAGAAGTAGGCCAAAGGAGATGGCGGGCTCGTCTGAAGTGCACATCCCGCCGATTATGATGTCTTCCATGGAGGAGAACCCGGATGATGTTGTTGTCATGGAGATTTCGGCATCCCCAGATTATGTCAGAAGGGAAGCTGAGGATGCAGCAGATTCCGAGGTGATGAAGGCCGCAGCGGGGGCCTTGGATGTCGAGGGCCCAGCAGACACGGGGCTTCCTGGTGATGAAGTGGGGTGGAGTTCGTCGTCTTCAGATGACGTCGCTCCCGAGTTACGAGAGTCTGTTACGGGGGCAACAGATATGGTTGGAACAGAGGAGGGGGTTGAATCCCCTCATTATCATGATGAGGGGAGGTCGGTTGCATCATTGCTGCGCCCTACCCCAAACTCAGCAGCGGAAGCTGACGTTGCTACCGATCAGGAGGGGGCGACAGATCTTGTCCCTGTAGAGGGATTTGATGAGGAGACTCGTCTGGCGGTCTTGACTTCAAGGGCGAGTCAGGAGACAAGTGTTGATCTCCCTATTCTACCAGAGGGGTACTGGCTGCTGATAGCACATTGGGGGCTGATGTGGTGGCCACTAACGTCGGAGGTTCTTCCGAGTTTGGGAAGGATAAGGGTTTGATGGAACCCTCTGTTGCTCCTTCCACTTAGGGTACTATCTCGACGCCTGTCTCGACTTCTTCTGTTCCTTTGGTTCCTCGGGCTAGTAGTCCAGCCCCTGTTGATGAAGAGCCTGTTGATACCGAGGGTCCAGCCTCGCAGATTGAGGCAGACAGGCGTTCTTGCAGTCTGCCGGCTAAAGCAGCTCCTCCAACTCCTGCTATGACACCGCAGGTGCTGGCGGATGCAGATAAATACGTGAAATTCACATCGAGGCAGTATATAAAATGTTGCAGAGGGGTGTATCGGCCGTGATAGACGCCAATAGGAGTTTTGTGACAGTAAGAACTCTGGCAATGCCTCATATCAACCTGATCCGTCTTCATCAGGGCCACGATCATATGGCCGACATTCTAGAATACTTAGTGGTTGAGTTGGACCAGCGGCTTTCTGAATTGTAGCGCATCCAGCGAAACGACCTCTCCGTCCTGATTGATGCGGAGAAGGAGAAGCTGATTGCCGAGACTGAGTCTTCTTACCAGGCCACTGTGAGTGTCTGGGAACGCGAAGTGGCTGAGACTGAAGCTGTAGTGGAGCAGTTGTCTCAGTCTACGCGGGAGACGGTGGAGGCGCGAGCTGTGTTGGACACTAGTATCGTGGAGATTGATGCCCAGATCCGCCACCTTGTGGACCAACGGGCCCGACTTCTATTAGACGCTGAACGTGTCCAGGCTGAACACGTAGCATTCAAGAAGGAGGAGGCAGCTTTTACCCATCGGGCTCTTGTCCTGGCTCAGCAGCGGCAGCAGCTGGATGAGAAGCATGAGAATGATACTTCTCCTTAGGCTATTGAAGCGATGCGTCAAGAGGCTGAACGTCGAGTCTTGGCGACTGTGGAGACTCGGGCGGCAGATTTGAGGCGTCAAATTGAAGAGCTTTCAGCCAACCCTAGGGATGTTAGGGCTTGTAGTCTCTTCTTTTTGTGTATTTGCAACTCTTGCTGGGGATAGTATAATCCTTTACTTTCCTTTTTTTTAGAAAATAAAGAAGTACACAATTTTCTGTGATGTGTTCATTTTTGCTTGTCATGAACTTTGATGATTTGTGTGGACCTATTATCTTTTGCGTACCTTGGTTTTTAGGTACAGATAATAAGTTTGAAAGAACCAACATGTTTGCTCAGAGGTAATATGGACGTGGCAAATATGGGATTCAAAATGGTAGAATCATCCCACTCAGAGGTGTTATGGATGTGGTAGGAATGATTCTAGAGGATACACGAAACTACTTAGAGATAATGTGGACGTGGAAGTTTTGCGATTAATGTACGGCAACGTAAGGGTTGTCTATACGGGATGTTTACTCAGAGGTAATATGGACGTGGTAAACATGATGGGTAGCGTAGTCTTATGGAATGTAAGATTCCACTTTGTAGGGTGTAGGAGGACAACTCAGAGGTGATGTGGACATGGTTGTCCTTCTACTGGAGGATGCTACGGAACAGCTGGGTTCCGAAAGTGTATGATTTTGTGGACAAGAATTGTTTGTGAGCCCTGATGATTGGGTCCACAGATCCCTTGGTGGAAGCACATGTCTGAAAGATGTCAAGAGTAGTACTTCTTTAGGAACTTGCCGTTGATGGGCATCATGAACAAGTCCCCATTGGGTTTGGCGAGGCGGTAAGCACCGTTTGAGTATACCGTCTCTACGATAAAAGGTCATTCCCACATGGGCTCGAACTTTCCTGGTGTCTTGTGAGTCAACACCATCGGCCTCCTGACTGCCAGAACCAGGTCGCCTACTTGGAAAGACCTCTGCTTGACCTTCTTGTTGAAAGCCTGTGATATACTGGCTCGGTAAAGTTCGATGCGTTGTTGAGCTAGGAGACGCTTTTCGTCAAGTGCCTCCAGTTCCCGTAGACGACGACATTGATTGTCCTCTTCTGTGAGTTGGTTTGTGATCGCTACACGGAGAGAGGGTATCTGGATCTCGAGAGGCAGTACCGTTTCGCTCCCGTAGACCAAGAAGAATGGTGTGTTACCTATCGGTGTCCGTGCCGTCGTGCGGTAGGCCCAAAGGCATTTGCCGAGATTTTCATCTCAGTCGCGTTTGTTGGATAACACGACCTTTTTTAGTAGCCTGACGATAGTCTTGTTGAACGCCTCGGCCAATTCGTTTGCTTCCGGATTATAGGCGGTTGATGCCACGTTTTGAATATGATTCTTGTCACAGAATCTTGTAAAAACATGGCTGATGAACTGAGGACCATTATCGTGGATGATTCTTCGGGGTACTCCAAAACGGTAGATGATGTGGTATTTGATGAAGCTGATCACCCTGGAGCTTTTCACTTCCGCCATTGGAACTGCTTTTTCCCATTTGAAGAAGTAGTCAGTGATGGCTAGGATGAAGCGGTGTCCTCTCGATGAAGGAGAGGTGATTGGTCCCACTATGTCCATGCCCCAAACTTCGAAGGGCCAGAAGGCAACTGTACGATGTAGTGGTTCTGACGGTATATGAATGAAGTCTGCGTGAAGCTGGCACGCATGGCACTTCTTAGCATATTCAACAGCGTCAGCGGCCATGGTTGGCCAGTAGTAGACCATGCGTCGTAGTCGGTCCTGCAACTTAGGGCCAGGTTGATGGGCCCCACAGGTTCCATCGTGAGCTTCTCGAAGAGCTTCGGCTGCTTCTTCGTTGGATAAACATCGAAGAAGAAGTCCATCATAGGAGCATCGGTACAGCATTTTAGTAGCCGTATCGTAATAGAATCGAAGAGAGCGTCTCCTGACTGAGACGGCTTCTTTCGGGTCCTCTGGAAGAATTTTGTAGACAGCAAAGTCGATGAACGGGAATCTCCAGTCTCGGACATTAACATCGGCACTGGTTGACATGGCATGGGCCACTCGTGAGCACAGGTTGTTTTTAGGACAGACCAAGTCTCGACCAACCACTGTGACGTAGTGTTGAGTCCCGAGGGGTGCTGCCAATGAGGCTGCGAGGCAGCCAGAGCGTCAGCCTCCAGATTTTGTAGACGAGGTACGTGTTCGATGAAGAACCTGGTGAAGGTTGAAATGATGTTCAATACAACTTCATGGTAAGGGATCAGATCTTCATGGCGAACTTCGTATTTCCCTCTGATCTGGTTTACGACGAGTTTTGAGTCGCCGTAGGCTTCCAGATAATTTACCCCCAGCTGTTGCGCCAGTTGGAGTCCCATAATGAGCGTATTATACTCAACAACATTGTTAGAGCACAGCTTTAAAAAGGAGTAAGCACGCTGGATGACCAGCTGATCGGCGAGACTAATACAACCCCCACTCCAGCGATGAATTGGCCTTTGGGGCCTGTTCTTGAAGTGCCATCGAAAAACATCCGCCAGACGGAGCCTTCTTCGGTGACGTTTGATTCTTGGACCTCATCCGGGATGTCTTCATAGAGTCTTGAGGACTCTGGGATGGGGTGTGCAGCTAAAAAGTCGGCTAGAGCTTGACCCTTAACAGCTTTTTGTGGAACAAACACCATGTTGTATGGCGTTAGCAAGATCGCCCATGTGGCAAGCCGGGAGTTTAATGATTCTGGCTTCGTCATGAGGACTCTGAGCGGATTGACTCGGGAAATGACATGAATTGTCTGGCCCGAGACATAATGACGAGTCTTTTGGATGGAAAATACCAGAGCCAAGTACTCCATTTCAACGGGGTTGTACCGGTGTTCGGCCCCGATCAGAGTTCGACTGAGGTAGTAGATTGCTTGCTCATAGCCTGTATCGCTGTTCTGAGCTAGCAGAGCACCGAGGGAATGATCCATGGCACGGACGTAGAGGATAAATAGTTTGTCGGCGACGGGTGCCACCAGGACTGGCGGGCTTGTCAGATAAGCCTTGATGTCATCGAAAGCCTTTTGGCACTCCTCTGTCCAGACGTAAGAGACTCCCTTCTTCATGAGCTGAGTGAAGGGTTGACATTTGCCAAAAAGGTTTGCTATGAACCTCCGGATGTATGCCAGATGCCCCTGTAGGCCTCGAAGTTCTCGAAGGTTCATCGGAGGGTCCATATCGAGGATGGCTTTGGCCATCTCGGGATCGACATGAATGCCTTTTGCCGTGATGATGAAACCTAAGAACTTTCCGCTAGAAACCCCTAGGAAGGATTTAGCGGGGTTTATCTTGAGTTGGCGCGCCCGCATGAGATCGAAGACTGTCTTGAGGTCTTGCAGGTGATCTCCTTTGAGACGGCTCTTGACTACGATGTCGTTAATATAGCATTCGACTGTCTTGCGAAGATGCTGAAAGAAAATGATGCTCATAGCTCGTTGGTATATTGCACCAGCGTTCTTCAAGCCGAAGGGCATCACTGTGTAGCAGAAAATGCCCTTTGGAGTCCTGAATGACGTGTGTTTTGCGTCATCGGGGAACATCTTGATCTGGTTGTAGCCAGAATACCCGTCCATGAAAGACATGCGTTCGAAGCCACATGTGTTGTCAATTATCACGTCGGTGATTGGAAGCGGGAATTCGTCCTTCGGGCAAGCGAAGTTGAGGTCCCTGAAGTCGATACAAACTTGTATCTTCCCATTCTTCTTGGTGACGGGGACGACATTGGTTACCCAATTTGGGTGTTGTTCTTCACGGATGAAGCTGCTGGTCAAGAGCTTGTCCACCTCCTGATCAATGGCATTCATGATGTCCGGACGGAAGTATCGCTGTTGTTGTTTGATAGGCTTGGAATCAGGTAAGATATTCAGCCTATACATCGCGATTTGGAGGTCAAGTCCTGGCATATCTTCGTAACTCCAGGCGAAGACGTCGATATACTCTTTAGCCAGCTGGATTAAAGATTCTCGGTCTTCTCCTTTTAGGCTTTTGCTGACGAAGGTGGGTTTGGAAGAAGATCCATCTCCAAGGTCGATCTGCTCGACCTCGTCTTCGGTGGAAGGTTCACGTAGTTCAAAACAGGACTCCCATTGTTCTCCCAGGCGTTGAGCCCAAGGTTCTTCTTCAAAGAATTCCGGCATTTGGCCTTCATCTTCTTGAGGTTATGCTGATGTCATGTTGGCTGACAGCACTTTCTTGAAGACTGATCCGATGCTGGTATCGGAATCCCAAGTCGATGCTTCGGACGAGTGAGAATGCTTTACTTCTTCTGCGTCTGAACTCTCTGGAGTTGACGGTGGCGTAACATAGCCTACCCCCCGTCGAGTTTTATTGTAGTAGTCCTGCGACTTTCCTTTAGGTGTCGGAAGCCGGAGGAGGAGACATCGACCCTTGCCATAGTTCAGGCCTTTGTTGCTTTTTAGGTTGTGACCCATCTTTTGGATGAGGTATTTTGCCTTGTCTGTGTACCGATAGACTTGCATTCTGCCAGTATCTTGTTCTGGCTCGAGTGGCGGAAGGTCTTGATGACGCTCAACTTTGCCGAATATGATGGATTCTTCGTCTCGATTCCATGGCGGGACTATGTAACAGACCCCTTAGGACGGGACTACTCGATTTACATGATGGACGGTCGTTATTTGTGTTTACAACGACCGTAGAGCGTTATCTAATATATACATGGCATTCCAATATGGAAGAGTAGAATAATTAAAAGACACTCTATTATTGATGAAATACGAGATTTTATCCCGTGGTATTATATTGTCCAGAGAGGGGGCATCTACATCAGCAGAGATATATTCCCCTAGCTCTTCATCTGTGAGTACTGGAGTAAGATTGGGAGAGTCCACCACAGCTCTGGTCTTGGAGTCTGAAAGGACTATGCGGGCCTTTTTTGACAGCTTGGATGGCGGCGGCTTGCCTTTAAGACGCACCTTCAGAGGTGCCTCCACTGTGCCTCCGGTGATTGGCGTCTTCCCCTGTAGTTTCGCCATAAGGGGAGCCGATGTTTGAGGCGGCTTTCCCTTGAGCCGTATCTTCAGAGGAGCTTCAGGAGAAGCTGGTGCTTTCCCGGGCAGCTTAATGCTCATGGGAGGCAACTTCTGAGGCGGTTTGCCTTTGAGTCGGATCTTCAAATGAGCATCAGGAGTGACCTCAGGCTCCATGTTCGGCTCTGCTGCCGTTTCTACTTCGTCATCAGCATTGTTGGATTCCTCCTCGTCAGGTGACTTGTACAAGTCAAAGTCCGTGAAGTAGGCTTCAATCCCTTTAAAAGGGTCGATGTCCGCAAACTCTGTCCGGATGACGTTGTTGGTGGACACGTACTTCATACATTGGTGGAGCGTGGATGGCACCACCATGTACTCATGCAGCCATGGGCGACCCAACAACAGGTTGTAGTTGACTTCGGCGTCCACGACATAACAAGTGACCTCGGTTCTGAGGTTACCGATATGGCACTTTAGTCGTATTTTGCCCAGCGGCTCGCTTTTGCTAGCGTTGAAGCCACTGATAGTTGTATTGGAAGGCGCCAACCGGTATATTGGGATCCCCAGTATTGAGAGCAGCATCTTCGGGATGATGCTGAGGGAAGACACCGGATCAATCTGAATCCGCTTCAACTTGACTAAACCGATATACCATGTATAATACAGCGGCCTGTTGTGTCGGTTGTGCTTGAGCAGCATGTCCTGTTGGATGAAGGTTATATTGGGGATAACCTCATCCGCACAGTGGCAGTACGTGCATATAGTCGGAAGATCTTCAGGCTGCTTGACCTGACTGAGAAAGGATTCAGCATCCTTCAGAGCTTCACAGAGAGCTTCTCGGAAGTCTTTGGAAAGACGAAGGAGCTCAAACAGAGATAGGCGGGCGGGAGTACTGGCCAGTTGTGCCAGTATGTCGAAGTTGTAGGGCTTGGCTAACCCCGAAGCATTCTCCTTTCGCAGAGACCTATCGAAGCGGGCCTCTATCTGCTTCTGTTTATTGGCTGCTGGGGGCTTAGACGGGCCCTCCTCCTGGACAGCAGGGATGGTGCAAGGAGGCACCACCTCGACGGCAGCTTCGTCGGGTTGGGCATTCTGTTGTAAACGCGTCTGTACAGGAAGTGCCTCTTCTGCTGAAGAAGAGACCATGCGGCAAGACTTGATCTTCCTGCCTTTGGATCTGGAGGTAGGGCGTACCTCCGGTTGAGTCACCTCGGAGACAAGATCAGGGTGAACCTAGAGGATCTCTCCCCGATATGTGGTGAGTGGGATGAGTCCACTAACGTTGTCACGAGTAGGTGGTAAGTTAACCACCTCCATTGTCGCCTTAGGGATGGGGACGACGCCATTTTGTGTTGTAGTCGGCGGCAGGGTGCCAAACTAGAGTAAAACCACATTGGCTGACACCGTCTTCTCCTCGTAGTCGACGAAGATTACATCCGCATTGATCATGCGCTGGATGTAATTCTTGAGGACATAGCAGTCCTTGGTTGGGTGTCCGAAAAGCCGATGGTAGTGATAGTACCTTGGGTTGTCCACTTTCCCAACCTTGTCGGGATGTTTTGGGTCCGGCAACTTGATCTTGTCACCCTGCTTCAGTATCTCAAAGAGTTGCAGGGTGTCTTCGTCGTTGAACAAATAAACCTCATTTGGTCTTGGTGCAAGTGGAGGCTTCTGAGTAGGTGCTGACGCACCTTTTAAGGCATTGACAGTCAACGCCTGTTTCCCCTTCTTCTCTCGTCCGGGGTTGTTGGCTGCAGGCCGTTTCCCCTTGTCCTCAAAGGCAGAGAAATCGACTCCCAAAAGACGAGCATTGGCCGCCTTCTTTTCCGCGGCTTCTGCTACAATGATCAAGGAGCTCCAGTCGGAAGGAGGAGTAGAGTTGAGCCAGAGTTTGACTACAGGAAACATGTTCATGCTGCAGGAGGAGAGGAGTGTATGTTCTGGCATGCCCGAGGACAGTCTGAAACGGGCCTGTCGGAAGCGTTCGATGAACACTCGAACCGTTTCGTTCTCCTTCTGGCGTATCTCTATAAGGGACTCCATTGTCATGTCCTTTTCGACGTCATAGAAACGGTCAAGAAAAAGGTGCATCAGGTCGTCGAAGGAGGATATGGAATTGTCGGGGAGGCTGCAGTACCAGTCGTACGCCACTCCCTTCAGTGCCCCGATAAATATGCTGGTGAGTAGCGCGTCCTCCTTCGGAAGATGTCCCGTCTGAGACTGGAAGTACGTCAGATAGCGACGAGGAGAGTCCTTCCCATCGTATGGTGTCAGTGTTTGTGGTTTATACTTAGGAGGATAAACCACTTTGTTCCACTCGAGGGGATAAGGTTGGGGAATCCCCATCTTTTGGCGCTCCTCTTGTCTCGTCTTAGACTCAAAGCGCTCGCGCAAGTCCCTGATCATCTCGACCATGTCTTCCGTGGAGCTGGGAGTCGGGGAAGGTGGTACCACCTGAAGTTGAGCATTTGAGGGCTCCGATGTCCGAGGTGCTTCTCGACGATCCGTATCCAAGGATACCCGTTGAAGGGGTACACTTGATTCTCCATTGGCCCCTGGGTCAGGACCGGTAGAAGGTGTCATGGCCAAAGCTGACCGTATCTCAAATACTGCTTGAGTCATTGTTTGTATGGAGACAGAGAGGGTTTTGAGTCCTCCCTCTAATATGTCCATGCGCTGGACGAGGTCTGGTGGCGGTGCATCAGACTCGGAATCACCCCCAGCCATGTATACTGTCATGACACGGCTGGAAGTGGATGGATCGGTTGAGGCTTCGCTCTCGGCTTCACTCTCTTGTAGGGGAGTTGCCTCTCCTAGAGCTTCGTCCTGGCCACCCCCGGCTATGTTCTGGAGAACATTCTCGACGGAAGCATCTGCAAGGACCTGATTACCCTTGGTTCCATCTTGAAGGACTTTTTCGTCTCTGAGATTCAGATCCGTGGGGGCTAGACTTCCCCCGGCTGTGTTTTGGGGGACGCCCTCATCTTGAAGGACAGGGGCTAGATGACCCTCAGCCATGTCCGGGAGGCTGACTTCGAGAAGATCGGCCTCAGCTGTACTTTGGAAGACAGCTTCGTTTTCGGAAGAAGGCTCGACAAGGGTCTGACTACCCCCAGTTTTCTCCAAGATCTTCTTTCTCCCCCGAGTGCCTTGAAACACTCCGGAGGACGAGACACTTGCCTTGGTTTTCCTCGGCTGTCTCTTGGACGAGGACGAGGAGTTGCCAGTCGTCTTTCGGACTGACGAGGAGTTAGAGATCACGTTGCATGAAGCAACTATTGGCTCTTCTTTTGTTGACACCTTCTTTCCGAGGCAACGTCGGAGGGGTGTAGATGATTGCAGCCGCTGGAACACTGACTGCCTTGGTAGGACGGCCGTCTTGCAACAGCAGTTGATGGTGACCACAGCACAAGTGTGACCTGTGAGGGGCGCATCGTGCTTGTCAGCCGACTCTCCTGATCGGCGCTTGTGAGTGATCACGTTGCGCAGATCGTTGGAGGAGAGTGCCACCTTCGCACCCCCTTCAGGCGCATGGCAAGGTCAAGCGCCGGGGTGGTCAAGTGAATGTTGCGCCCCCTTATCTAACACCAAACAGGCGTCCCAATCAGTAGTGGGGGAACAACATTTGAAGTGACTTGAACGGACCTCAGACGAACAGCCAGAGGAGGCACGGGAGTTTAAGACCACTGTATTTGCCTTACTTGACTTAGTTGTGCACGCAATAGATGCGCCCAAGTGAGACAAGAACTTTGAAGGTCGGCTTGTTTCTGGCGCAGAAGTACCTGAGTCGACCTTATACAGCTTACCATCAGCAGCGCGCATGATTGTGAGCGCATGCTTCTGGCTTGCTGCTGGCATAGCACGTTTGGAACGCATGGCCCGTGCTACCTTGGACTTCTTCGTACCAGGCCGCTGGGGCACGTAGTGCTGAGAATTCAAATTCTTCTTGCCACTACAGCGAGTGAGTCTGTCAAAGACAGAGACCTTCTGTGGCGCATCAGAGATGATGCGTGGGGTATTGGCTGTGCCCCTGCTCCGTCGACGCATCTTCCTCGCCTGAGAGGGAGATGGCTGGAAAATGTGGTCAGCCGCACGTTTCCCCGAGAGATACGCTGCACCGGTGGGCGCATCTTGGTTGCTGAAGACGTCAGTAGGAAAGAAAGGCTGGATTGGCGCATCCCCTTCGGTGGTGGTGCCAGAGGCGTCGACCTTGCGCACCCAGACTCGACGGTCTTCTTCGTCTTTGGCAACCGCTTCGAAGGACTCGCAGTTCCTTCAGAGATGAACTCCTCATACGCCTGTTGATTGAGGCGTACGACCAGCGTCATGTGGGAGGAGCTCACCTTTACATCGTCGGATTACGACACAGCTTTCTTGGTGGAGGAGAAAGAAGTCCCCAGCAGAGTCGCCAGCTTGTTTGCCATTAAAATTCTTTTATTGCAAATTTCAATACAAACAAAACAGTGTTACAATATAGGACTTAGATATAGTCCTAGGAGTACACTTTTGTTTATCTGGGTCCCTTGTGCCGATGGAGTGACTGGTAATGCGTTGACTCCGTTGACGATCTGATGACGATTATCAGTTCTCTGAAGGTCTGGATTGCTCTGGGTGCTGGAGCTTGCTGAGAGGAGTGAGACGTTGAGTGTCTGTATCTGCCTCTCTGGTGGTGTGCTCGTTCATTTTTCCGTTCATTTCTGTCTATGTGTAGGTGGGTAAGAAGGAAATAATCCCTCTATTTATAGCTTTGCAGGCTGGCTGCTCATGCGCGCATATGTAGGATGCGCCTGGACGCGGGAATGCCACGTGGTGATTGCTGATGGAGGCGCATGGACGATGTGCCCTGATTGAGGGGTTGAATTCTTCATGCTCCTGTTGTGAGCCGGCACGTAGCAGAGAAGAGGATCTTTCTGTTGCTAAGATCTTGGGTGAATCGAGTCAAAGGACACGTGTCATCGGCCTTTGGCTCGGAGATCTCGAATTTGGTGGAGAATGATCTGGTAGGATGCGCCTAGGATTGGGCGCATGAGGAGGCTTTGGCTCGTAACCTTTAAGAGTCACGAACCATTCGGGGTACATGGCTTTTGAGGCGCATACGAGGCTTCAGTAGTGACATAACTCCTGTCTTTCGTGATCAGAGAGAAGTCTGGGGCGCATGGCTTTTAAGGCGCATGCAGAGCTTTAATGATGACTTTCCTTCTGTCTTTAGGGATCAGTAAAAAGTCTGAGGCACATGGCTTTTGAGGCGTATGCAGATTTAGGCGCATGGCTGCGGAGGCGCATGCGAGATAATTGGGTGGCCATGTGGCAGTAGCCGTCGGAGGAAAGTAATGATGATGCTGACGTTGGCGACACTTCGTCTTCTGAACTGTTCAGACTTCGGAGGTGTGCTGCCAACTCTGTCAGTTCAGCATTTAATGTTTTTGACATTCGATGGACAGCTAAGTAAGCGCATCGATCGGCGTTCCACTAGGCGTATGGGGACGCATGGGGGCGTATCCCCTGTGATGTGCTTGGTGCTGAAGGGCGCGTCTGTGTGATGTGCTTGATGTTGAAGGGCGCATCTGTATGATGCGCTTGATATTGAAGGGCGCGGCTGTGTCATGCGCAGTCTGGCTGGCGCATCCGCTTCGTGACACGTCTTTAATTGTGCGACTGTTACGATCTTCGAGTGCTTTAAATAGCCGTTTTGACTTGGCTGATTTCGAAGCGTCTGGTTCATCCATTTAATGCAAATTCATTGCACGGAATTCGGAGAGCCATCCACTTGGCGCATGGGTTTATTTGCCCAGCCTATAAATAGTGGCATGGAGAGAGTTTGCTTCTCGTTCTCTCACGTTCTTCCGACATGAACTTGTTTACTCGGATGCATTCTGTTAATGAGATGCTCCCGAGGGTGAAGATGCGACGCAATGTCTTCATTGATGCACTTGAAGGTGACTGTTACATCCAAAAGTCGGAGTCGAGGGCTTCCGAGGCAGGCGGAAGGTGCCTGTTGCATCCAAAGATGGGGATGCTCGAGCCTCGTCTCCGTTATTCTGGAAGAGCCGCAGATCGGAATGGCGGTGCCCCGATCATCTTTCTTGGGGTTTGGGAGAGCTCCTCCTACCGCTAGAGTGGGTGTTGCCCATTCTGGTTGTGTCAAAAGCTGCTCCTTTAGCCGCAGGTTGATTTGCGGTGCTCTTCTCTTCTTTAGTTTGGGGAGTTCTTCCTCCAACTAGAGGGTTGATTGCCACCCTCGTTCTGCTCAATACTTTATTAGTCGAAGCATTTAGACGGCGGTGAGCCTGGTTGGAAGAACGGCACATAACTGGGCTGCTGAAGGGATGCACATAACTGAGGATGCACATAACTGAGCTGCTGAAAGGATGCACCCCGCCGAGGGTGCATGGTGGGATACGCCTGACTGAGGGCGTATGGTGATTGTTGCGCCTATTTGAGGGCGCATGGTAGCTGGCTATAGACTTAGGATCTTTTCTTTTGTAGAAATTCTTCTTTGTACAATCTTTTCTAGACATGTAATAGACTTTTATATGTAATAAAAAGTCCTCTTTCAATGTCCATATTTGTTGTTTTTGCTGTGTGAAGTATTTTGTCCGAGCTCTGGCGCATGTAGTGTCCGGCGCATCTGGTTCTGAAATTCCATGCTTCTACAACTCACAGTTGATTGTTAACCAGATCCGAGGTGCATACGAGGTTCACAACGAGGACCTGATTCCCTACTATCAGACAGCAATCGCCATCATTGCAACCTTAGAAGGGTTCTTTATAGAGCATGTTCCTAGGCTCCAAAATATCGAAGCCGATGCCCTAGCAGGCCTCGCCGCTTCCTTGGCACTTCCAAATGATACTCACCATCTAGTCGACGTAATAGGCCATTAGATGGTCTGTCCCAAGAATAATCTTCAACTGGGTACGAGTTACTACGCCCAGATAACCAACGACATACAAGACTGGAGATGCCCGCTCATCGACTTTGTAGTCTATGGAATTCTGCCAGAGAATGTGAAGGAAGCAACTTCAATCAGAAGACGCTCTCTCAGATTCTTCTATGATACGGTGACGAAAATATTATATCGACGATCCTACGATGGTCTACTATTAAGATGTCTGTCAAATACACAAGCCAAAGAAGCCTTACGCGAGGCTCACGACGGCGCTTGCGGGGCTCACCAACCTGGTCCAAAAGTGCAAGATCGTCTCCGCCGGATGGGTTATTACTGGCCCATAATGGTAGCAGATGTAGTTGATTATGCAAAGAAGTTCAAGGCTTGCTAGATCCATGCAAATTTTATACATATTCCATCCGAATTCTTGCACCCAACAGTGGCCTCTTGGCCATTTAAAGCATGGGAAATGGACATCATTGGGCCAATCACCCCACCGTTGTCTAGGGGGCATCAGTTCATACTTGAAATCACCGATTACTTCTCCAAATGGGCAGAAGCTGTTTCGCTTGCAGAAGTGAAGACATCGAACGTGATTAGGTTCATAAAACATCACGTTATCTACCGTTTTGGACTCTCCCGGAGGATTATTCACGACAAGGGTCTGTAGTTCGTAAGCCACGCTTTCTATCAATTTTGTGACAAGAATCAGATTCAGAACATGGCCTTGACAGCATATAACCCATCGGCTAACGGTCTGGCTGAAGCATTCTACAAAACCATAATTAAGCTCCTCAAAAAGTTCGTGTCTTCAAACAAATGTGACTGGAATGAAAAGCTTGGCGAGTGCTTATGGGCGTATCGTACCACGATTCGGACGGCTACAGGAAATACACCGTTCTTTTTGGTTTACGGGAGCGAGGCAGTCCTTCCATTGGAGACTCAGATCCCCTCACTTCAAGTGGCCCTTACTTATCGGTTAACGTCGGACGATAACTACCGCCGACGGCTACAATAGTTGGAAGCGTTAGACGAGAAGCATTTACAAGCTCAACAAAGCATAGAGCTCTACCAAGCGCGCATCTCTCAGGCTTTCAACAAGAAAGTCAAACAGAGAATATTCCAAGTTGGCGATCTTGTCTTGGCCATTCGCAGACCAATGGTCATGACTCACAAGACCCCCGACAAATTCCAGCCTAAATGGGAAGGTCCGTTCATCATCGAGACCATATTCTCCAACGGCGTGTATCGGCTCGCAAAACAAAATGAAGACTTGCTCATGATGTCCATCAATGGCAAGTTTCTCGAGAAATATTATGTCTAAACGACATCTTCCAATTACCTCTCAGATTGTGAGTTATGTACCCTCTGGTATCGCTGAACTTACACTCTGACCTTAAATTTTCCAGATTGTTGAGTTATGTACCTTCAGGTACTACTGAACTTACTCTCTGTGGATTCATATCTCATCTCCTGGTCATATCTATGATCTTCCACATTAAATGCTTTTTTTTCCACCAGAGTTTGCCTCAAAATCTATTACCCGTACCACCAGTACGCAGAAGGGTAATAGGTCCATAAAACTTATCCTAATCTATTACTCGCACCATCGGTGCACAAAAAGGGTAATAGGTCCACAAAATTCCCCAACAAGAAAAACAACAATGTCCATATTACCTCTGAGTTATTTTTCCGTCCATCACAAATAAATCACCCAATACATACAACTTCCACGTTGATAGCACCTCTGAATTGTTCTTTGTATCCCCATTAGGCCTACTCCTACCACGTCCTCATTACCTCTGAGTAAGGGAGGCTCTACTTTAGACTCATATTTACCACATCCGCATTACCTCTGAGTAAATATGTTGGTTTTCTCTCCACTTATTATCAGTACTCGCATCGCCAGTACACAAAAAGGGTAATAAGTCCATAAAAGTTATCCTAATCTATTACTCACGCCATCGGTGTACCAAAGAGTCGTAGGTCCACAAAATATCATTCAAATCTATTTGCTCGCATTTCCAGATGCACAAAAGGACAATAGTTCCACAAAAATCCTCCAGCGGGATGTCCTTTATCAAACACAAATGCTGTATTAGGCCCTCTAGTACAAGCACCACAAAATACTACAAATAAAGAATGGAGTGAACGTATTTTGTTTATTCAAAACCAGTTACATTCATAGGACTACATCAACAGCAGAAAACAAAGAAAAAAAAATCTAGCAATACATAGTTTGGTCAGTTTGACAACACTTCACCTTCATCAAAAAGCAGTTTTGTGGCCCTCGAAAGAAGTCATATTTTACTGCTGAGAAGCAAACAAGGCTGTTGAATCTCCAAGGAGCTGCCCAGAGGAGGGCAAATATAGCATGCTATTCCCCCTCCGTATTGCGGATACCATAGCCCCGCTCCTCCGAAGGACCATACCTTCAAACAGTATCCCTGATGGTAGTTTCGCCTACTTGAAGAGCCGTAAAGACAGGACGTTCATGATGACGCCTGACCACCGTCCAACTCTTCGAGGTATAAAGGATCTTCCTATCACCTGAATAAAACTCTTTTGAAGCATGAAGAGTTCTGAGTTGTTTGATGTGTATGCCAAAATGGCAGAGGGAAAACTCTTCCAAAGCATGAGGAGTTTTGAGTTGTCTGATGTATGTGTCAAAATGGTATATTTTTACTTTATCGCCGATACAGGTCCTGGAGAAGTTTGCTAGCCAGATCCCTACAAAATATAGAAAAAGGGCTTAGCACCGAGAAGAAAACAAAGGACTATGTTTTTTCAGTTATGCGGCCTAGCTCGTTATACGGCCTAGCCAAACAGAACTCATGTGGCTCAGTCATGAGGCATTTATACGACTCAGTCATAAAAGTGCTCATGCAGCTCAATCATGAGGCACTTATGCATTTTTTGCAGCTCAGGCATGAAGTACTTATGCGGCCCAAAGTCATGAGGCCGGCTCAGTCAGGAAGTACTCATGCAGCTCAGTCATGAGGCACTTATGCGGCTCAGTCATGAAATACTCATGCGGCCTAGTCATAAAGTTCACATACGGATCAGTCATGAGGCAATTATGCGGCCCAGTCATACAGTATTCATGCGACCCAATCATAAAGTGCTCATGTGGCTCAGTCATAAGGCACCTATACGGCTCAGTCATGAAGTGTTCATGCGGATCAGTCATGTGGCACTTATGCGGTTCAAGTTCGAATAAGGAGCGCTCATACGTTTCAGCCCATGCGGCCCTATCATACCGAACACATGCGGTCCAAATGAGGTGGGGCATGCATCGACCAGGCTTGAAGCACAGAGACAGTATATGACAGGCCCGCACATAAAATATGCGATACAGCCATTCAAAATTTCAGTCGTTGCCTTCCCACCATCCTTACTCTTGATAGGGAGTTGCACGTCGGGATAGATGGAAGGAGAGTCTGTCGCTCTCGACGGAGAAGCAAGTTCCTTCCCTTTGGCTGCCGCACCAGTCGACTTGGAAGCTTTTGGAGCCATAGCAGAAAGTATGATGAAGTCGAAGGAGAAGAAGGTGAAAGAGAAAATTATCTCTCTAAATGACCCCTATTTATAGAGTTACTGAAATGTGCCTCTTCGATTCTCAAGATCATTAAAGATAATGACGACATTTGGGGACTTTACCCCTAATAACCGTCGACTTTATCTTGAAGAGCGCCTCTTTGATTTTCGAGATCATTAAAGATAATGACGATGTTTGGGGACTTTATCCCTAGTAACCGTCGACCTTATCTCGAAAACAGATCCACAACCGAATCAAAAAAATTAAATGCAGCAGTGACAGCTGGCAGGCTGATGGGGTCTCTATGCTGCCCAAGATTTCCCTGCAGCTCAAGATTTCCCGGTGGCTTGACATATCTCCATCCTTCTTATTCAAAGTATTCCAAATTTGCAATTTAAAAACTTTGAAGGAGGTCTTGTAGAAGCATGAAAAATATGGGGTTCATGAGGATCATAATTTTCCACATATGTTCTTTGGGCCAAATAGGTCCGCATAAAGGAGAGCCGCATGATAGATTCAATACCTTATGCGGCCCCGTCGACAACCAGACTGATTCAAGTCGCAAAGAAAGATATGCGGCCAAGTGGATCAGTTAGTCTGATAAAGCTGACAAGTTCTGTCAAAACTAACAAAAATGATAGCTCTGACACACTGACAAAAAGATAAGACGTGAGACAAGGTTTATACGCTTCCATACGGCTAGAAGGAGTATTACCCAAGCCGCATGAACCTTATGCAGCTCAACATATGCGGCCCCAAAGTCTTCGAACTTCATGCGGTCAAGGGTGACTGTGACCCAAGCCGCATAAGCTTTATGCGGCCCAAAATACAGAATCTATACGGCTTAAAAGCCCTTAAACTATATACGGGCTAAGAAAGATTGCGACTTAAGCCGCATGAGTCTCATGCAGCCCAACATGGTCAAAAACTGAGAGACTCATGCGGCTCAAAATGATTCCTATCTTGTGATAGGACACGTGGCAAGCTGACCAAGTCTCAACCACCCAGATTTGCTGCAACAAAATCCCAACAAATCGACAGTTTACGGCCAAAGAGCGAGTCTTCACGTGCTGATTAGCCACGTGGCCACAGGCCATCTATGCGGCTCAAAATATGTACCACTATAAATATTAGGGTGTCACACCCCTGCAAAAGGCTGGTAACCTTTGAAAGGAAATTTCTTCAAGAGCTAAAGACGGCGTCAGGTAGTCCACGTAGTAAGGCAGAGTTGATACACATTCAAGAGCTAAAGACGGCCAATTGCACTTAGATTGTTTCCTAGGATTTTTTTCTAGGCTTTTCTTTATACAAGCGAGTTTGCAATCAATTTTAGTATTTTTGTAATATCTGTCTTTGATTTTTAATGGCAAACAACCGCTGCTAACTCCAAGTCATGTGTTAGATAAATATTCTCGTGATCATGAAGCTGACGTGACGTATAAGCTACTACCTTGCCATATAGCATTAGGGCACATCCTAATCCTTTTCTTGTAGCATCACAATAAATGGAAAATCCTCCAGTCCCATCTGGAAGCGTGAGAATAGGTGCCGTCATTAATACTTGCTTCAACTTCTCGAATGAACTCTGACATTTTATTATCCAAGTAAACTGCACATCCTTGCATGTCTACTGCATCAAAGGCGCTGAAAATTGAGCGAAGTCTGATACTAATCGTCGGTAATAGCCAACAAATCCTAGAAAACTACAAACTTCTGCGATGGTGCTAGGTACTGGCCATGTCTCTATAGCCACGATCTTCTGGGGATAGACTTCCATTCCACCTCTGGTGAGGATGTGACCAAAGTATGAAATGCGATCAAGCCAAAATTTGTACTTGCTGAACTTTGCGTACAACTGATTATCTCTAAGAATCCAAAGGACTACTCGGAGATGTCACTCATGCTCTGCTTCTCTCTTGCTATAGACTAAGATGCTGTCTATAAATACTATCACGAACTGATCCAAATAGGGCATAAATATGCGATTCATAAGATCCATAAATACTGCTGGCGTATTGGTCACTCCGAATGGCATAACGAGAAACTCCCAATGTACATTTCTTGATCTGAATGTCATCTTCGGTATGTCTTGCTCTCTGACTCTAATCTGATGGTACCCCCGACCGCAAGTCAATATTCGAGAATACTGCTGTCCTACTGAGTTTATCAAATAAATTATCTATACTTGGTAGAAGATATCTGTTCTTGATTGTTATAAAATTCAAGGTATGATAATCAACACAAAATCTTGACGTACCATCCTTCTTCTTTACAAGAAGCATCGGAGCTCCCCAAGATGATCTACTAGCACGAATGAATCCCTTGGTTCTGAGTTCTTCAATCATCTTATACAGTATCTCCAATTCTGATGGTGCCATTCTATAGACTCTTTCTGATACCGGTGCCGTCCCTGGAAGCAAATCAATAGTAAACTCTATCTCTCTTTCTGGCAGCATACCTGGAAGCTTTTCGAAAAATATGTAAGAAATTCTTCTACTACTCTAGAAAACTGAACTGCTTTTGTTACTGTCATTCGCAAGATTGGTGGAGAAGGTTCGACTTGCCTCTAGAAAATAAAAATTCTTCCTCGTCGATAATACCAAAAATAATCCTGCCAACATGGCAGTCTCTTCTTGCATACTGATCCTTCAACCAATCCATTCTAGGACCACATCATAGTCGACCATCAAAAATTCTATCGATCCAGCTGGAAACTCTCTACCGTTAACTACGATTCGATACGAAGAAAAGACTCTATCTACTCCGCAAGACCGTTACTAGTAAGTATATTGAGTCTTACTGATAATGACTTGGACTCTAATTCTATTCGTGTTGTAAATCGTGCAGACATAAATAAATATGATGCACCTAAATCAAATATTACTGTTGCTGAAAAAGAGTTGACGAGAATGGTACCTGCCACCACCTTACCTGATGCCAATTCTTCTGCTATGTTAGAGCCATAGCTTGACCTTGTCCTCTTGTGTTGGTCCCCTCTGCTGATGACCTCTTTGTTTGTTCTGAATCTGAGCTTGGGCCTGAGCATACTGTTGTGGCCTTTGATGTTGGAATACTTGAGCCTGAGGAAGCAATAGCCTCGGAGGCTGGTACTGCTACTACTGTTGCACTGGTGCTGGTGCCCTGACCGATGGACTAGTTAGAGTTGATAAAGATGAACTGGCTCTATTCGGGCAGGATCCAATTCTGTGGTCCGGTGCCCCATAAGCTAAGCGCAACCCCTGTGCTCTGTGATACTCTGAAATCATATGCCCAGTCCATTGCAGAAGACTACTTCTATTTCTATTGTTGAGGGTATGTCGAAGTTGAGTACTGAACCGATTAAAACTGGTCCACCCTCCTAGGAGCTCCAATTGTCAATGACCTAGTTACCAGGGCTAGCACTGATGACTGAAATAATTGTCCATGTGGCCTCTTCCATCCTCGGCTCGATCTACTATCCTCTATGAAGTATATTCATGCCTTTTATTGCTCACAAAATAGCATCAAATGACTGGTTTTCAAACTGCTCCACTACTAGAATGATCTCTAGGTGGAGTCCCTGCTAGAATCGTTGTGCTCGGTCCAAATCGGTCACCACCAAGGTGGGAGCAAACTGACTACATCATAAAAACTCAACCGTATATCTATCGACCGTCCTTCCCATCTATTTGAGATTGTTAAACCTTGTCTGTAGATCATAGCGAGCTACTGCATCAAAGTAATTCATTTGGAATCTATCGCTAAATACTGCCCACATGATAGGTGTCATCAAACTAACTGCTTGCATCGCCTACCAGCTGCGGGCTAAGTCCATAATTATAGTTGCATAACGGCCACCTTCTCTTCAGCTGGAATTCTAGATGCCTCCAGAATAACCTCTATGTCTTGAAGCTAAGCATCAGCAGTGATAGCATCTTCACTACCGTCAAAGAAAGGAGGGTTTAGGTGCATGAAATTGTTGGCTGTATTGTTCCCTTGATAACCAACTCTGCCTATAGCTGTTTGTGTTGTCTGCTGTAGAGCATCGCCTCGATGATCTTATGATGCAAGCAAGTCTCAGATGAGTCCCATTAGGATTCTATTGTCAGAATATGTAGGCTGGGCATGCTGTACTTGTGGCTCTTGTTCTCCGGAAGGCATGACTCGGGACATTGTTCTTGAGTGCTGGATTTAGTCCCCAGGTTGCTATTGGTTTACTGGAGGTGCTCCGTCCAGCTGATCGGAAGGACCAAGAACAATGTCACTGAAGAAAATGACATAGGAAACAATAAGGAAGGACCAAGATAGATCAAGGATAAGAGCATATTTAGGTCAAGATTCAGGAAGATTAGAAAGCACGAGTAGGGATCAAGGATGAATGCTGATTGAGACATCTATTCAGTAAAACCCTGACACATCTTTGTTTATAAGACCTGCGGGGGACAGACACAGCCAGATACATACATTGGAGTGCAATATACTTCGCAATTCAGATACGACTGTCTAGATGCATGAGGGTTAATCTACAATTCATCAGTCTCTTATGGTCAAAAACAAGCCTAGTGTCTCAATCTCAAGCAACCAAATAGATGTTACAAGATGCTAGATATTAGACATACGAAAGTAAGGTATCCCAAACATTACATATTTAGATGATCATGAAGCTAGTCATACAAATATGAAGACTAGTAAGAGTTAAGTCATACATGATCAACAATAGTTAATGTGAACATACTTTCTTGTATCAGAAAGAACAAGAGGTGGAATATAATTCTCATGTTAATCATGAAACAATCATTCAGGCACGACCAATCAAGTCCTACGGCTTGCAATTATTAGCTAACTAGGGTTATCTCTAGCCTAGTTACTAACAAGATGTAGTTGAGATATTCCCACAGTCACAATCCCTGCAGACTATCTAGGCTATCCAGGCGAAAGTTATGTCACCCTCATTTCCCGTATTTCCCGTATTTCGTATTTATACTCGTATCTGGATTTGGCATATATTTTTATTTTTTCAAACTTGTGGGATTTCGGTATTTCCCGTATTTTGGGTTTTGGCATGGCTCGGTTTTATTTGGATTGGTTCGATTTTATGTGAGTTGGATCACCTTAAGCCTATGCTACACCCTCAACCCACCACAACTCACCTCTTTATACCCCTACCTACCTCTCTCTCCTCATAACTTCCACCATTAATTTCTTCTTCTTCTTCTCCTTCCTCCACAACTCCTAACCCTAGACAAGTGCACCTTGCCACTTCATAAGAGCCCTATTTTTTGGTTCATTTGCTAGATTAGGACATGGTGAACATTAGAACTTGGTGTTTTGTGATTTGAAGTCTCCTTTGCTCTAGATCTAAGTTATTTCTATTTTCGGATTTTACATGGTTTGATCTCTTTAAGTTAGATTTTCATGGGTTTTGGTGTTTCCAAGTGGAAGAGCATTCAATTCTACCCAAGTTGGAACTTTAGAAATCTGATTTAGAGTTCGGATGGCCAAGTTATGATGCTTTGAAGCCTTGGGTTCATCCATGGTGTTCTTGCTGTTTGGAGAAGACAGTGAGCAGTGTGCAGAGCTGTTTAGCTTACGCACCTTGAGCTACGCGCGCTCTTTAGCGCTGCGTACGCAGACTTGGGTACGCTCCCTATTGGAAGCGTGCTCCCTTGAGCGTGCGTGACTTTTCACGTACACTGCTCACTTGAGCGTACGTGACTTTTCACGTACACTGCTCCCTTGAGCGTGCGTGACTTTTCACGCACACTGCTCCCTTGAGCGTGCGTGACTTTTCACGCACACTGCTCCCTTGAGCGTGCGTGACTTTTCACGCACACTGCTCCCTTGAGCGTGCGTGACTTTTCACGTACACTGCTCCCTTGAGCGTGCGTGACTTTTCACGTACACTACTCCCTTGAGCGTGTGTGACTTTCCACGTACG
>JANAVB010035337.1:0-12500 GCA_029216955.1 Iris pallida
TTGTCGAAAACGATTTTTGACTTTAAATATTTCTTTTAGACTCAAACTTGTTTTCGATTATTATAAATAGTTTTCGAAACTCGTATTATATAAATATTTATTGATTTTCTCCTGTCCGTATCCAAGTCCTACATTTTCTATTTCTTCGCCAATTCAAACATACCTTATGTCCACCCAAACTAATTTGACCCTTCTGGACCCAATAAAACTGTCCGTGCCACCATCCGAGGTCATCATGTATAGTTGTTGCACCGAAGTTGCAGATCGTGCCATATTGATTATCGCAGCACACCAGACGCCCTACCAGGCAAGACACCTTGCCATTTGCTGTTTAATTATTTTAGCTCATATTTTATGCATGTTCATTATTTTTTATGCAAAATAAACTATGATACATGGCATAACTGTTAGAACTTACTGTTAATTTATTTTCCTGCTATATATTATTTTTTTCATATTAAACCTAGATTTAAGGGACCACCTTGTGTGTTGCATTCATTGGCCTTGACACGTTGAAACGAGGTTATGTGTCGCATGTAGAACACGGAAGTGCGTGATTGGCTGGCCACCAGTACGTACAACCGTGCGATAGGAATAACCGCTAATAGAGGTTGCATGCTAGTTTGACTTAGCGTTATAGTGGTTTTTGTGTGGTGGATACAACACGTAGGCATTGGGCGGGGAGACATTCCTTAGCGTATGGGCTTCGATGCACTTCCCTTGTGACCCGACTCTCCGCTGGAGTGCGGGGTTGATGACCCAAGATTACTGACGGCCACTGACGATTCTGCGGAACGTCATGCTCTTCCTGATGGGGCCTCTGGTGCCCAAAGGGGGACTACGTCGATCCTATTTAGCCAGGGCCCATGCGTAGGAAGGATTGTTCTTAACAACATTTCACTTAGAATGGTAGGCTACCCTATCCGTTAGGTACAAGTAGTTTTGGTTTGGGTACTTGTATATGACCGTGGCTGGAACAATAACTTGTCGCGGATTAGTTTGTCACATTTTTGTCCTATTTGTTGTAGTGTGACTTACTACTTCGATGAGAAGGTATTGAACCTTGTTGGGGTCCGGATACCATATTGGATTCATAGTAAGGGAAGATACGTTACCGTAAATTAGTTTACCATCTCCTGTCCTTGTTTGGTTGGGGGGTGGTACGCTCGTTCATAGGTGCGTATTGGAACATGTTATAATTCGATTTACTTATTATTTGAGCAATATTATTCAGTTTATATGGCATGATATTATGTGTCTTGTTACGTCCCTCTGAGGACCTGGTTGTCTTGCCAGGTGTGTGCTATTGTCTTTCGCAGGGCTCTAGCTTTAGTTGTGCTCATCGCTTCTTATTCGAGGATGATTGCACTTGGATCGTCTTCGCTTCGCTCGCTAAAGTTATTCTTTCTCATGTATTTTTCCTTATCTTGTTGGTAGTGGATTTGTCTCCGCCCAACATATTGTATCAAGACAATTTATTCTCATTATATGACATCTTCTATTCATTTATTTTGTGTGGATGAGTTTAGTCGTGGTTTTAACTGCATTTTACAGCTTATGTATTTATACGAGGCTTCCATATATGGAGTACTTCGTATAAATACAGCTGGATGTCGACGATCCTAGTCCTACGTATTTTGGGACTGGGGCGTACATGTTTTTGTGGTGGCCATGCAGGTCAAGATAAATTGTTTGGTTACTTTACCATACCAAACAAGCCTGCGAATAGGATTAGAAGTTTAGGATCTCATCCACATACTTGACCTCTTCCTTGATTTTATCTACCGTTTGACTCATCAATTGCATCTTGCTTGATTCCTTCTATCATTATTCTTATCAACCCTTCGTGCTTATTAGAGAGTACCTACTAGTTAGTTGTCCCAAAACACCATTAGTTTATTTTTAAGTTGGGTAGACTACCATATGACCTAGCAACCCTTTGACCTAGTGACCTATATTAGCAAGATCCTAGAATTTAGAGGACCTAACCCGTCTAGCCAACCAAGGACTTGGACAAGAAGACTATAAGACAACTGTATGACTTAGAATCATTCTATTTTTTTAATCTAAACCTTTGTGCCTATGTTTTTACCACTGACTAATGTTGCAACATAATTTAGTTTTGCAAACTCATCCATTATCGAGTTTATTCATGACTTATGCTATTGAGCGGCCGCTCAAACATACTGTCTAATCAAAACGGTGCATGATAGCCTGATCAACCGAGTGCACCTTGGTTCGCTTTTGTCTATTACTCTACGTGGATGGGGACATAATTAAACTTTGCCCTTACAATCCCATCCACGACTGCCTTGACAATTCTTTTGAAATTATTCGATCGTCTTTGAATCAGTATTCGTATTCGATAACGCCTCCTTCGAACTTATATTGCTTTCGTCTTCACCTATTTTAGGAGGACGGAAGCGTTGTGCTAAAAATTCCTCTAGCTATCCTATCACTAATGACCATTATCATCCGATGTTGCCATATCTTTGTTTGAACCACTCGACCTTTCCCTCGACCCTAATTCTACCATTTGACTTTCTAATCACTTGAATTTAAGAGTGATTACAATCGTCTCTTAATCGTATCCTCAACCTAGACTACGACCATGTAAACTTCTTTAAACCCTTCTATCTACCGTTGTGCCTTCTTCCCCCTTGTGTCCTCTCACCCCCCTACTAATTCTTAATTTCGAGGACGAAATTCTTTTAAGTTGGGTAGGATGTAAAACCCCTAAAATTTCTACTATTTTTTTATTTTATTAAATTTAGTACTGATTTAAAATTTTTGTAATATACGTCGCGTACGAAATTTATTTCTTTTTTGAATTTGCTCGACGAGTGCGATTATGTGCGAGCGTACATAATTTAGAAAACATTTTTTTTCTAATTTCAAAATAATATATATAATAAATATTTTTAGTTATCATACTAAATTTTTAAGATGACGATTTTATTTATGAAAGCCTTTTTCATTTATGGCAGTTACTAAAATAGTATTCTTCATAAATATTATTTTAATTATTATTAGTGCATTTAAATAATAAGGTATTTTTGAAATTAATATTATAGTATTTTGGAAACCATATTTTGAAATTATTATGGCAATTTAAATCTTGATTTGAACTTATGTAATTATTTAAATAGTTAAATAATTGAAATTTGATTTTAAATTAAGGGGATTTAATTAGATTTAATTGGATTTGGATTTGGATTGGATTTGATTGGTTTTAAATTAATAGATGAATTATCTATTTGGGTTTAAATTCTCCTAATCTTATCCAAATTGGGAATTTCCACATCCTATAAATAGGCAGGTACTCCTCCAACTTTTTATTATCCTTCCAGAAATTTCCACAAAGTGTACGTGCCTCGTGTCGGTGTCCATCTCTTCCGTGTCAGCCGTGACGGCCTCGGGTCCGACCCCGGGTGTCTATCTAATAAGTTATTTCTTTACATATACATTCATCTTCTCCTACGTGTCGACAATCCCGACACGGCAAAAATCCTAATCCTATCCCTAACCCAACTCCTTTCCGCCCCGCTGCCATCCACCCGTCAACACCCCCAACAGCCCCGTTCTCACCCGCTCCACCACCGGAGTAGCGTCGTCCCGACGGCATCTCCATCCGTACCCGACCTTCATCCCGACCCCCACGACAACCAGCCAGCACCAACCAGCCACCTCCACCCTCCTTCCAGATTTCCCGTCCCGACCAACCCGTCTCCCCGACACCAACAGCGCCTTCACCACACACCCGACCTCGACCACCCAGCCTCGACGTCCCTGCCAACACCAGCATCACCTACACCACCAAATCAGAACCACCACCATCGTCACCATCATCACCACACAACCACCGCCGTAAACGCCACCCACCGTCACAACCAGAACCAACCCCCGCCCCGGCCATCGCCGGCCGGCCGTCAACCAAAAAAAGAAGAAGAAGAAGACAGAATAAAACCCTAAAATTAAACCCTAACCTCCACCGCCGGGGTCTCCGCCTCGTCGTCGACCTGACCCGCAGCCGACGGCACCGCCGCGAGCTCCGCGCCCCTTCCTCTCTCCATCCGAACCGCCGCTGGCCCCTCCGTCTTCCTCCTCCTCGGACGCCCCAGTCGCCGCCGCACGAAACCCCAAACCCCCTTCTCCGCGAGCCAGCCTCCCTCCGCCTCAGTTTCTTACCGCACGCCCGCCGGACCACCGAGTCCCTCCGGTCGACCGCCGCCCTCTTCCCGAGCTTCCTCCACCGACGAGCCCCAAAACCCGCCGCCTCATCTCCTCCGCGATCGACCCAGCCGGCGACTCTGAAGCCTCCGTGCTCCGTCCGTCGTCGATTTCCGCTCCGTCTGACGCTAACCAAGTCGTCGGCGACCGATCCAGCGCCCGGCCGACCGACGCCGAGCTCCCCTCCGCGGATCCGCCGCTCACCGCCTCTCTCGTCTTCTCCCGAGCTCCATTCCCCATTCGAGCACTCTCTCCCTCTCTGCATCTTCTCTCTCTCGCTCTTTCTTAGTATCCTTTCTTCTGTTTACTGGTATTATTTTGTTCGTTTCTTCAAGAGAACAATTGTTCTCGATTTGGCCAATTATTTTATTTTATTGTTTATTATTTTGTTGCTATTTTATTTTGATTTATAAGTAATAAGTATTGACTAGAAATAAATTATTTCTGTTATTATTATTATTATTATTATTATTATTTTATTATTATTATTAATATTAATATTATTATTATCATTATTATTATTATTAATACCTTGGTTATAGTTATTATTATTATAACCATTATGTTATTTCTGATTTTTTAGTAGAAGTATTTTATGGTAATAGTTATTAATATCATATGTACACTATGTATTATTACTGTCATTATTATTAACGTTATTTTACATATATTTTATTACTGACAAAAGATTATGGTAAATTTAGTTATTATTAGAAATTGGTTTTGTATAATTAGGCATAATAAGCTTTCAAAATATGTATACATATTTATGCAAATATTATATTTGGCTTGGCCTTATTTTAAAAATATAGTTTTCCGCCAATAATTTCAATTTTGACAACTTAGAGTTTTGTCGAAAACGATTTTTGACTTTAAGTATTTCTTTTAGACTCAAACTTGTTTTCGATTATTATAAATAGTTTTCGAAACTCGTATTTATATAAATATTTATTTGATTTTCTCCTGTCCGTATCCAAGTCCTACATTTCCTATTCCTTCGCCCAATTCAAGCATACCTTATGTCCACCCTAACTAATTTGACCCTTCTGGACCCAATGAAACTGTCCGTGCCACCATCCGAGGTCATCATGTATAGTTGTTGCACTGAAGTTGCAGATCGTGCCATATTGATTATCGCAGCACACCAGACGCCCTACTAGGCAAGACACCTTCCCATTTGCTGTTTAATTATTTTAGCTCATATTTCATGCATGTTCATTATTTTTTTATGCAAAATAAACTGTGATACATGGCATAACTGTTAGAACTTACTGTTCATTTATTTTCCTGCTATGTATTATTTTTCTCACATTAAACCTAGATTTAAGGGACCACCTTGTGTGTTGCATTCATTGGCCTTGACACGTTGTAACACGAGGTTGTGTGTCGCATGTAGAATACGGAAGTGCGTGATTTGCTGGCCACCAGTACGTACAAGCCGTGCGATAGGAATAACCGCTAATAGAGGTTGCATGCTAGTTTGACTTAGCGGTTATAGTGGTTTGTGTTGTGGATACAACACAGTAGGCATTGGGCGGGGAGGACATTCCTTAGCGTATGGGCTTCGATGCACTTCCCTTGTGACCCGGACTCTCCGCTGGAGATACGGGGTTGATGACCCAAGATTACTAACGGCCACTGACGATTCTGCGGAACGTCATGCTCTTCCTGATGGGGCCTCTGGTGCCCAAAATGGGACTACGCCGATCCTATTCAGCTAGGGCCCATGCGTAGGAAGGATTGTTCTTAACAACATTTCACTTAGAATGGTAGGCTACCCTATCCGTTAGGTACGATTACTTTTGGTTTGGGTACTTGTATCTGACCGTGGCTTGGAACAATAACTTGTCGCGGATTAGTTTGTCACATCTTGTCCTTGTTTGGTTGTAGGTGTGACTTACTACTTCGATGATAAGGTATTGAACCTTGTTGGGGTCCGGATACCATATTAGATTCATAGCATGGGAAAATACGTTACCGTGAATTAGTTTACCATCTCCTGTCCTTGTTTGGTTGGGGGGATGGTACGCTCGTTCAGTAGGTGCATATTGGAACATGTTATAATTTGATTTACTTATTTATTTGAGCAATATTTATTCAGTTTATATGGCATGATATTATGTGTCTTATTACGTCCCTCTGAGGACCTGGTTGTCTTGCCTGGTGTGTGCTATTGTCTTTCGCAGGTGCTCTAGCTTTAGTTGTGCTCATCGCTATTCTTCGAGGATGATTGCACTTGGATCGTCTTCGCTTCGCTTGCTAAAGTTATTCTTTCTCATGTATTTTTCCTTATCTTGTTGGTAGTGGATTTGTCTCCGCCCAACATATTGTATCAAGACAATTTATTCTCATTATATGACATCTTCTATTCATTTATTTTGTGTGGATGAGTTTAGTTGTGGTTTTACTGCATTTTACAACTTATGTATTTATACGAGGCTTCCATATATTGGAGTATACTTCGTATAAATACAGCTGGCATGTCGACGTTCCTAGTCCTACGTATTTTGGGACTGGGGCGTTACAGTCTCCACCATCATCATCGATCAAGAGCTGAAGAATTCCTCTCCATGACCAGAAGAGCATTCAGTAGGCGTTGAACAGTCACGAAATCTATGGTTATGTGCTCCCACTTCTATTTCGGAATTGGCAAGGGCTGAAGAAGTCTATCTGGCCTCTGATGTTCAGCTTTAACCTGTTGGCAAACCAAACACCATGAGACAAACTGGGCTATCTCCCTCTTTATGCCATTCCACCAAAAGTGCTGACGAATATCACGGTACATCTTCGTACCTCCGGGATGAATGGAATACTACAAGCTGTGAGCCTCTGCCATGATCTCCTGCCTGATATCTCCACTGGGCACACAAAGACGCTTCCCATATCGATGTGTACCGTTCTCATGGATACATAACTCTGGCCTTCGTCCTGCCTCGTACTCTGCTCTGAGCCGCTGAAGCTTAGAATCTGCTGACTGTTCCATCCGAATCCTCTCGACTATAGTGAACTGAACTTGCATACTGGCCATCAATGCCACACTGGTAGGAAGGATAACTTCTATATCCATCTTCTGAAGATCTGATAATAACTCTGGCTGCGTCATAAGGAAATAAACTTCGGCTCTCCTGCTCAATGCGTCTGCAATGACGTTGGCCTTCCCGGAATGATACTGCAAGTTGACATCATAATCCACAAGTAGCTCTAGCCACCTTCTCTGACACATGTTAAGATCCTTCTGAGTGAAAACATACTTCAGGCTCTTGTGGTCGGTGAAAATCTCTACCCTATCTCCGTACAAGTAGTGCCTCCACAACTTAAGTACAAACACTACGGCTGCAAGCTCCAAGTCATGGGTCGGGTAATGCCTCTCATGATCATGAAGTCATCGTGACGCATAAGCTATTACCTTCCCATTCTGTATCAGAACACATCCTAAACCTCTGCCTGAAGCATCACAATACACTGAGAATCCCCCGGTTCCGTCTGGAAGCGTGAGAATGGGTGCCGTCATCAAGCCTCGCTTCAACTACTCAAAAGAATCCTGGCACTCGGATGTCCAAGCAAATCGCACATCCTTGGGGGTCAACTAGGTCAATGGCGCTGAAATCCGAGCAAAGTCTGAAACAAATCGCCGGTAGTAGCCGGCTAAGCCAAGAAAACTATGAACTTCTGCAACTATGCTGGGTACTGGCCACGTCTTAGTAGCCATGATTTTCTGGGGATCCACTTTCACTCCTCCTCTGGTGATGATATGACCCAAGTACGAAATGCGATCGAGCCAGAACTCGCATTTACTAAACTTAGCATATAACTGCTGCTCTCTAAGAATCTGAAGAACAACTCTGAGATGCTGCTCATGCTCCGCCTCACTCTTGCTGTAGACCAGGATGTCGTCTAGGAACATAATCACAAACTGATCCAAGTAAGGCATAAAGATATGATTCATGATGTCCATGAATACGGACGGCACATTGGTTGCTCCAAATAGCATCACAATGAACTCCCAATGTCCATACCGGGATCGAAATGCTGTCTTCGGGATGTCCTGCTCTCTGACTCTGATCTGATGGTATCCTGACCGTAAGTCGATCTTCAAGAATACTGCTGCCCCCTTAAGTTGATCAAACAAGTCATCTATCCTCGGAAGAGGGTATATGTTCTTGATTGTCACTGAGTTCAAGGTATGATAATCTAAACATAATCTGGATGTACCATCCTTCTTTTTCACAAGAAGCATCGGGGCTCCCCAAGGCGATCCACTAGCACGAATGAATCCCTTAGTTCTGAGTTCTTCAATCATCTTGTACATTATCTTTAACTCTGAGGGCGCCATCCTGTAGACTCTTTCTGACACTGGGGCTGATCCGGGAATCAAGTCGATAGTGAACTCGATCTCTCGCTCTGGCGGCATCCCTAGAAGCTCTTATGGGAAAATATCTGGAAGCTCCTCGACTATTCGGGGTAACTGTACTAAGGCTACTGCCATCCGCAATGCTGGAGGAGAAGGTTCCACTTCACCTCGGGAAAAGAAAAACTCTGGCTCGCTTGGGATGCTGAAAATAACCCTGTCGATGTGGCAGTCTATCCTAGAATACTGATCTCTCAACTAATCCATCCCTAGGACCACATCATAATCGGCCATCGGGAACTCTATCAATCTAACGGGGAATTCTCTACCGCTAACTATGATTCGACACGAAGAAAATACTCTATCTACTCCTACAAATCCGTTACCAGTAAGTATATTGAGCCTTATTGATAATGACTCGGGCTTCAGTCCTATCCGTGTCGCGAATCGTGCAGATATAAATGAATACGAGGCACTAGAATCAAATAATACTGAAGTTGGAAAGGTGTTGACGAGTATAGTACCTGCCACTACCTCTCCTGGTGCCAATCCTTCTTCTCCCATGGTCAAATCCAGCACTTGACCATGCCCTCTGGGTGTGGGTCCCCTCTACCGAAAACTTCTCTGCCTGCTCTGGATCAGGGCTTGGGCTTGGGCATACTGCTGCAGTCTTTGCTGCTGGAATGCCTGGGCCTGCGTTGGCAATGGCCTCGGGAACGGGTACTGCTACTGTTGCTGGACTAGTCCTCTAACTGAAGGACTAGAGAAGGCTGATGAACTTCCCCTGTTCGGACAGTTCCTAACCCTGTGGTCCGGGGTACCACAACCAAGCACAACCCTTGTTCTCTGTGACACTCCGATACCCACTGCCATGGCTTCCCGCAGTGTGAACATCCCACTGCGAAAGACTGCTTCTGCTTCTGCTGCTGAGGGTACGTCGGGGTTGAATGCTGAACCGACAACACTGAGGCTGCCCGCCTCGTAGCTCCAATGGTCAAAGCCCTAGCTGCCGGTACTGGTGCTGAAGACTGATTCATCTGGCCGTGGCATCGCTTCCGACCTCCGGTCCTATCCACGATCCTCTGGGAGGTATACTCATGCCTCTGGGCTGCTCTCAATACCGCATCAAAAGTCTGATGCTCAAACTGGTCCACGGCCAATAAAATCTCTAGATGGAGCCCCTGCTAGAACCGCTGGGCTCTATCGAACTCGGTCGCTACTAAGGTGAGATTAAACCAACTGAGTCTCGAAAACTCGCCCGTATATCCATCGACCGCCCTGCCCATCTGCTTCAAATTGGTGAACCTCGTCTGTAGATCGTACCGAGCTACAACATCGAAGTACTTGGTATGGAATCTCTCCCTGAATATTGCCCAAGCAATGGGTGCCACTAATCCAACGGCCTGCGACGCCCACCAGCTGAGGGCAAGATCCAATAGCTACAGGCGTACTATGGCCACATTCTCGCCTTCCGGAGTCATGGCTGCTTCTAGAATCACCTCTGTGTCCTAAAGCCATGCATCTGCGGCAATAGCATCCGCGTTGCCGCCGAAAAAGGGACGGTTCAAGCGCTTGAAGCTGTTGGCTGCGTTGTTACCCTGATGACCTCCTCTGGTCAGAGCATCTGTCATTGCCTGGTGCAAGGCATCTCCTCGACGATCTTAGGAAGCTATCAAGGTCCTGATGTGTCCCACCAAAGTGCCATCATCAGGTTCTGTAGGCTGAACGGGCTGAACTGGTGGCTCTTGACCCCCAGTAGGCACGACTCTGGAAGCTGCTCCTGAATGCTGGGCTTGATCTCCAGGTTGTTGCTGATCCACGGGAGGTGCTCTGCCTCGCTGATCGGTAGGGTCTGGTACAATGCCGCTGAAGAAGACGACATAGGAAACAATAAGGAAGGGCCGGGACAGATCAAAGATACAAGCATGTGATCAGGACAAGAATTTTAGGGATTCAGAGGATACGAACAGAGATCAAGGGCGAGTACTGATTGAGACATCTATTCGGTAAAACCCTCATATATCTTGATTTATAAGACCTGCATGGGCCACCACTTAAACCATGTCACGTCCCAGAACCAGAATACTGGAGAGCGGGGGCATACATAGCCAGCTACGTATAATGAAACGGAATCTATCTCACTATACGGTCACGGTTGTCTAGATATATGAGGGTTTAACTACAATCCATCAGTCTCCTATGGTCTATAACAAGCCTAAATGTCTCAATCTCTAGCAAGTAAAGTTACAAGATGCAAGATCACCAAATATACAATAGTAAGGCATCCCAAATATTACATATTCAGCTGATCATGAAGCTAGTCGTTACAAAATAAGAGGACTAGCAAGAGTTAGTCATACATGATCAACCCTAGGATTTGCCAATCATGTTACAAGCCCGTAGGAAGACAGTAAATAAAGGTGCAACCGAGCTAACACGTGCTCATCGGCTAAACGCCTCAAAAGAATAAGTTTACAATAAAGTGGGAGAACAAAAGAAACCCACTCGTTGCCAGGGTTATGCCTGGTGGTCACCATCTCGCTGGATGACAGGTAGATCCTTTGGTGCTGCTCCGATATCTGGCCATACAAAACCAGCTGGGTCGGACCCAGAAAGAGCAAGTGCCACAAAGGAGGCTTCACTTAGGAACTAAAACCAGCATATCATAAATGAATAGTAAAGATAATTAAAATTTTTTGAATAACCGAGATAAAAATAATAAATTGAGCATGAGGAAACCATTCAGGTAGCCAGACTGCAACCCTTAAACCAAACAAGGACCGAGGTTGCAATCTTTCACCTAAATCGAAACCCGCCTCAATTACGGTTGATAAGGTAATAAGACAATAAATGAAGAGAGGACACAGAACCGCTCCGGGAGCCAGGTTACAACCCTTAAACCAAACAAGGACAGGAGTTATAACCCTTCGCCTGAACAGAACTGGACCCCTGATCTTTATTGTTAAGGCCAGGATAAATAATCATGCTATTGAATAAGGTAAAATATTACGAGCATGGCATGGGGCGCAGTAAGACAATAAACGAGAGAGGACACAAACTGCTCCGGGAGCCAGGTTACAACCCTTAAACCAAACAAGGACCGGGGTTGTAACCCTTCGCCTGAACAGAACTGGACCCCTGATCGTTATTGTTAAGGCAAGCATAAGTAATCATGTCATGTCATAATCTTGTACAGGATCAAGACAAGACTAAGCTGTGCTAGACTCCATTCAATCAATCATGGCCAAATAAGGAGTATGGCTTGATACTGTAACTAACTAGGGTTACCACAGACCTAGTTACTAGCAAATGTAATGAGATTATCCCAACAGCCACAAGCCCTGCAGACCATCCAGGTTATCCAGGTCGAATGTTTGTTTATGAAGGGTGCACCACACTGTGTGATAGAATTGTGTCCTACTCATCGGTAGGCTACAAGTCCGTTAGTACGCCCATATAACAGGATTGCCTGTAGCTGGGAAATCTCTTCATGACTATTAGATTATTCTAGTTTATTAGCCTTAGTCAATTCCAGTAGGTATCCCTGACCGTGGTACTCAGGGATCCCTATCCTAGACATGATATAAGACAATACTGGTTTATTTGTACAAACACAATCGCCCATGGTGTCCGGTCATTCTTACTTGTCATGTCAGGCTGGCTGTCATAACCGTATATCATGGCAGATTTACTTGTCAAGAGTGCGCCATGACGGGCCAGTATCGTGCTTATGAAGCATATCAGAACTTACATGGCATAAGCATAATTGAGACATTTTAATATAATAAAAATAATAAAAGGGAAAGACTGTAGAAGGAGCCACGCGGCTAAAAAAATTAAGTTCATGCGGCTAAGAGATCGGATCTCATGCGGCTCGAGATTCAGAAGTTCATGCGGCTGAGAAGGAGTGGGCGCATGCGGC
>JANAVB010035337.1:17500-69887 GCA_029216955.1 Iris pallida
TTATGTCGGTAGCTAAGGTAGGTTTAGGGCTACGTGTCCAAGTGTCTGCTAGGTGTGCAGGATGTGTGTGTCCGAGAACGAACAATGTATCAGTGGATCGAACTCACGCGTGCAAAGTCAGAGCAAAACCCATGTGAGAACAATTTTTTGTGAGCACGTTGACAGAGGTTGCCCCCATGTATCCACCAAGATTCATGTGTGTGGACACACACAAGAAATAAGAAGAAAATGCTAGCTTTTTTTATTGGCACAAGGCCATAAATCGAGTACCCCTAAGAGATCCTGCGCTGAGGATCCCCGAGTACAAAGAAAAGAATTCTGGGGAATGGGACGATAAAGATCGAGCGGCAGTTGCTCCTTTGCTCCGTTGACACTCCGATTACAAAAGTGGGAGAAAACCTAAGAAAATTGCTAACTCTCGGCTCACTGGCAAGAAGTGCAGCAATTTGGCTCTTGAAAATGCTCTCCGTTCTGTCTTTTGAAGAGGGATGAGGCCCCCATTTTATAGTTGTTCTCGAGTTGGAATGATGTTATGCACCCACATGAGGAAACACGCTGGTTCTTATGTGGACGCATAGTCCTGCTTTGGGCGCATAGGATGTTGGCGCATACAGGCTGCGAGATCGTGGGTTAGTCATGGTGTTGACGTGGCCGTATGCTTCGGTGCATGATTGCTCGTAGGGACTGATGTGGCCATGCACTTTGGTGCATGTTTTGATCATGGCTTTGACTGAGTCAGGCTTAGGCGTATAGCCATATCTCAGGCTATACGCCCCCTTTCGGGGAGCTAGTCTTGGGCGCATGAAGATTCACTGAGGGGCGCATAGAGCTACACTGACTGGGCGCATGGAGCTACACTTGACTGGATGCATGGAGCTTCACTTAGTGGGCACATGGAGCTACACTGACTGGGCGTATGGAGCTACAACTGACTTGGGCGCATGGAGTTATACTGACTTGGGCGCATGGAGCTATATTTGCTAGTTTTTTATGCTTTTACAGGACCCCCTTCAAAGTTTTTGATACTGAACAAGTTCGAAATACTTTGAAAGAAGCATGGATCGTCTTTTCGCGAGGCAATGGGCGCATAGCACGGCCCTCTACTTAGGGCGTATAGTATGGCCAGACTGTCAGGAAGATACGACTGTTGAGATTTTCCTCAAAATCTGAACTGACAGATTCATCGGAACAGAATTTGAAGCAGTCCAACCTTTATACATCATCTACATCAGCAAAAGACAGTCGCATAGCATGCAGAGAGCTGATCCTTCACGTAGGCGCATAGGCTGTAGTGGGCTCATACACCACAATGGGCGCATACAGCACGTGGGCGCATAGGAAGTGGCCTGTGCCTATAAATAGGCCCTTTAGGAGAGAGAAAGTTCATTATTCCTTTTTTTGAATTTTTTAGAAAACTTTTGTCTTTATTCTTTGAGAACCATATCTCCCAAGGCCTCCAAGAGATCCGCGAAGGGCAAGGGGGCTGTGCGAATGGCTCTCCTCCTGCGGCAGAGTCCTCGGCAGTCCAGGACCCGATTCTGGTTGAGGGTATGCTTCAAAAAACAAAGTCTCGAGCATTAATTTGCGATGATCGGACTTCTCTTCTGCCTGGACGCTTGTACCTAAGACAACATACTTCTATGAGCATTACTAACGCCCACAAAAGTTATACGCCAACACTGTGGTGTGCTATGCACCCACATGTTGCCTTGTTATGCGCCCTCTAAGCAGTGGCATATTTATGCGCTCGCGTACTGTCAAGTGTTATGCGTCCACATGTCTTGCTTTGGGCGCATATCCCTTTGGGAGCATAGCCTTTGGGCGCATAGGAGTCTTCAGGACTTACTTTTTTTCTGCAGTTTTCTGAGTCTGACTTTCTTTCTGGCCCTTTTCATATTCTGTAGGAATCTGGCTAGCAAATTTTTTCAGGAGTGGTATCGGCAATTTTGGGCATGGTGTAGATGCTACACTTGACACCCACATCAGAGAGCTCAGGACTCTTCGTATTTTGGAAGGGTTTTTCTCAGATGTTAGGAAGAACCTTTATACATCGAAGAGTCGGACGGTAGTTGGGCATTACCGTAAAAGTTTGCTTTTACGGTTCTTCAAGTAGGCAAAAGCAACACCAGAGATTTTGTTTTGAAGGTATGGTCTCTTGAAGAAATAGGCCCACGACGTCCGCCATATGGAGGAGAGGATATCACCATTTATAGATGTTTTAGCATGCTATTTCTGCCCTCCTCCATGTAGCTTCTCGAAGGTTCAACAGCCTTGTTTGCTTGCTCAACAGTAAAACATGACCTCCTTCGACGAAAGCGTGGTGCTGCCAGGCTGACCAAGCTATATGTTGCTGATGAGTAGCGGATTCTCCCTTATTTTGGACATCAATGTAATCTTTTATTTCTTATCCAGATAAGAGATGAAGAACCTGTTTTGCTCACGAGATGTAGTCCTGTGAATGTAACTAATTTCGAAATAAACAGAATACATTCGCTCCACTCTTTGCTTGTGATATCTGTGGTGCCTGTTTTTAGAGAGCCAAATACCGCATTTATGTAAAGGGTATCCCACTGGAGAATTTTGATGTGGACCTATTGTCCTTTTGTGCATCCAAAAATGCGAGCAAATAGATTGGAGACAAAACCTGACAGCGGTAACATGGTCGTGATATTTTATGATCTTGACACCAATTTTTTTATCCCGGGTTGGGTATGAGTGTCGAGTCAGAAGACTATCGGTATCAGAGGTAATATGGACGTGACACATGATAATCAGGGTGATTTTTGGTGGAATGGATTTTTTTGTCAAGTATCCTTTCCTGGAGGGGGAGAGACTTTCCAAGCTTTTTCTCCGACGACCTCCACCGAATGAGTAGATGGCACAGAAAGTCGTCAGAGCTTTCTACTCGGTGCTGAGGGTGAAGCTTCCTAGAGTCTTGAATTGGAACGCTGCCTTCGGCCCAGTGAAAGGCTGTCGACGAATGTCAGGTAGCGGCCCTCGAGAGCATAGCCGGCTATGAGGAGCGGGCCAACACTCTGAAGAAAGTTCTGAACGACCTGGAGGGTCAGGTGGCCAGGTTCTGGGATGCCAAACAGCGGAGCCCGACGTTACTGTTCCGCGCAGAGGACCAGGCCTTGATGACAGCTCTTGCGAAGGAGAAGGCTACCTTTCAGGCAAGGAAGGACGCCCTCGTTCAGGAGATTGGGGAGCTGGCTGACCACAGTACAGCCAGTTCAATGCTACAAGTGAGGCACGTGCTGCTTCGAAGAACAGGCTGGCTGCACAGATTACTGAGAGGCATAATCACATTACGTAGATCAGGAACGAGATAGCCCAGCTAGAAGATGACTTGAGGGCGGCGACATCTGAACAGGAGGATTACTTGTCCCAGGCTGCCATGACTGCCACCACTTCTGCCCGTTTAGAAAAGCAGCTGGCAAAGTTGGAGGGAGAGCATCATAGTCTGATCCTCTTTGAAGATAAAGCCGCTCGTCAAGAAGAGGCACGACATCGAGCTGCTGTGAAATCTGAAGCCGAGATTGCAGTTCTGATGGACAACATACACCGCCTGTGTATCCCGTAGATCTTTGTAACTCTTTTTTTTGGCCGTCACGGCTCTTGTACCTTTTTTTCGTCTTTTGATAGACGTTTAAGTACAAAATAAAGAATCCTTTTTTTGAAGTGAATGTGGTTTTGTGAAATGTCGATGCTAGAGGTAATGTGGACGTAGCAAGGACATTTCTGATGGGTATTTTGCTGGAGAATTTTTGATGTGGACCTATTATCCATTTTATATTTGAATGATTCGAATATAGATAATAAGTTGAATGAAGCTGCTAGTAGAGATAATATGGGCGTAATAGTAGAGGATGTTCTATATCTGACCAGAGGTAATATGGACGTGGAAAGATATATAGCATTAGGGAGGAGTGGATAGTTCATAGGTAGTATGGTTATGACTATTTTTGATGAATGCTTTGCTCAGAGGTTATGCGAACGTGGCAAAACTTTTAATCATTCCGCTGGGAAAATAATTATCGGAAAACAATTCAGAGGTAATAGGGACGTGATTTGTTTTCGTCAACCCGAGTTTGGACAGAGTCAAAAATAGAAATGATTCCACTGGAGAAATAGTTAGAGGACCTATTATCCAGGGCGTATTCAAGACTCTTGAAATATGGATAATAGTTGAATAGTTTTTTTTGAATCATAAAATATCGTATTGTACATTTACATGATCGAACATATGTGAACATTATGTAAAAGAGGTTACACATAGTATTTATTCAGGAACTTGCCATTGATAGGCATCATGAGCAGGTCACCATCAGGCTTGGTCAGCCGGTACGTACCGTTAGAATATACTGATTCTATGATGAAAGGACCTTCTCATTTAGGCTGGAATTTCCCTTTTATTTGTATCATGACCACCGGTCTTTTCACTGCTAGGACCAGATCACCGACTTGGAAGATCCTTTCCTTCACCTTTTTGTTGAAAGCTCTGGAAAGGTGTGCTTGGTATAGCTCAATACGCTGTTGAGCTAATAAGCATTTTCCGTCTAGCGCTTCGAGCTCTTGGAGTCGCAGACGGTTGCTCTCTTCAGTAGTCAGCTCGTTGGCTAGGGCTACCCGAAGGGAAGGGATCTGGATTTCTAGCGGGAAGAACTGCTTTGCTCCCATAAACCAGAGAGAATGGCGTACCGCCTGTTGGAGTCCAAACTGTTGTGCGATAGGCCCATAGACATTCACCGAGCTTCTCGTTCCAATCGCGCTTGTTTGAAGACACGAACTTCTTAAGAAGTTTTATGATAGTTTTATTGAAGGCTTCTGGTAGCCCGTTAGATGCTGGATTGTAGGCAGTATAGGCTACGTTCTGGATTCGATTCTTATCGCATAACTGATAAAATGCATGGCTGGCGAACTGCGGACCAATATCATGGATGATCCTGCGAGGTAGGCTGAAGCGGTAGATGTCGTGATGTTTGATGAAACTGATCACGTTTGATGTCTTCACTTCGGTGAGTGGTATAGCTTCCGCCCATTTAGAGAAGTAATCGGTTATAGCTAGGATGAACCGATGTCCTTTGGAGGATGGCGGGATGATTGGTCCTATGACGTTTATGCCCTAGGCTTCAAATGGCCAAGATGCTGCCGTCGGGTGTAGAAACTCCGAAGTTTGAAGAATAAAATTGGCATGGAACTGGCAAGCTCTACACTTCTTTGCATATTCAACAGCATCCGCTATCATTGTGGGCCAGTAATAACCCATTCGTTTGAGGCGATCTTGTAATTTGGGGCCTGGTTGATGTGCACCACAAACTCCATCGTGAGCCTCCTGGAGTGCATGCTTGGCTTCTGTGTCTGATAAGCATCGTAATAGAAGCCCGCCATAAGAGCATCGGTACAACATCTTGGTAGCTGTGTCATAATAAAATCTGAGGATCGCCTTTGGATGGATACTGCTTCCTTCGGGTCCACGGGAAGGATTCCATAGACACGTAGTCTATGAAGGAAAATCTCCAGTCTTTAGCATCGACGTTTATTTCGTTGGGCAACTTTGATGATATGTAAGGCATCTTTCATACAGAATAGTTCTCGACCAGACATTGTGATCGACTGCTGAGTATTGGTAGGAACGGTCAAGGAAGCAGCAAGACCAGCTAGAGCATCTACTTTTATATTCTGTAGTCGAGGTACGTGCTCGATAAAGAATCCAGCAAAAGTAGACGCCAGCTCGATTGTTGCACTGTGGTAGGGAATAAGATCTTCGTGGCGAACTTCATAATCCCCTCGGACTTGACAAACTATTAGCTTGGAATCGCCGTAAGCCTCTAGATAGTCAACTTCCAGTTGCTTCTCCAGTTGCAGGTCGATTAATAGTGTATTATATTCGGCCACGTTGTTGGTGCATGGTTCCACAAGAGAATACGTACGATGTATAACCAAATGATCAAGTGACACAAGCACGCTACTCCAGCCACGATATTTTTTAGGTCCTGTTCTTGATGCACCGTCAAAGAACATTCACCAAATGGGGATTTCTTCAGTTGCAGTGTTAGACTCCACCACTTCGTCGGGGATTTCGTCGTAGAGTTTGGACGACTCTGATACCAAATGAGCTGCCAGGAAATCAGCTAATGCTTTGCCTTTTACTACCCTCTGAGGAACGAAGATCATATCATACGGAGTCAACAGCATTGTCCATGTAGCTAAACGGGAATTGAGAGAGCCCAGTTTAGTCATGAGTATTCTGAGAGGGTTGACTTTATATTAATATGGATAGTCTGCCCAGACACACAATGGCGTGTCTTCTGGATGGAAATACTAGTGCAAGGCATTCCTTCTCCACCGGTGTGTATCTATGCTCGGCACCCAGCATTGTGCGGCTGAGGTAGTAGATTGATTGTTCATGGTCGCCTTTATTCTTCTAGGCTAAGAGGGCACCAAGGAATGATTCATAGCGCAGACATATAGTAAGAAGGGCTTCCCTATATTGGAGCTACCAATACTGGAGGACTTATAAGATATGCCTTGATGTCATCGAACGTGCGTTGACATTATTCAGTCCAGACGAAAGATACGGCTTTCTTTATGAGCTGAGTGAATGGTTGACACCTTCCAGAGAGGTTCGAAATGAATCGTTTGATGTAGACTAGCCTTACTTGTAGTTCGCGTAGCTCTTTGAGGTTTCTTAGAGGATGTATGTCGAGAATAGCCTTCACTTTTTCGAGTCCAGATGTATACCCTTTGAAGTGATGATGAAACCAAAGAACTTGCGGCTGGAGACTCCCAGAAAAAACTTCGTTGGATTCATCTAGAGTTGGTGTGCACATATTAGTTCGAACATCATTCTCAAGTCTTTGAGGTGGTTGCCCTTGAGACGACTTTTGACTGCGATATCTTCTACGTAGCATTCCAAAGTTTTGTGCAAATGATCCCAAAAAAATGTGTTCATGGCTCGCTGGTATGTTGCCCTGCATTCTTCAATCCGAAGGGCATCATCGTATTGCAGTATACCCCCAACGGTGTTCAAAAAGATGTGTGCTTCTCGTTGTTGGGGTACATCTTGATCTGGTTGTAGCCTGAGAACCCATCCATGAAGGACATCCACTTGAAGCCGGAAGTATTGTCGATCATTACGTTAGTGATTGGTAGAGGAAACTCATCTTTTGGGCATGCAGAGTTCAAATCACGGTAGTCGATACAGACTCGAACTTTACCGTTCTTTTTCATGACTAGAACGATGTTGGCAACCACGTCTTGGTATTGTTCCTCGCGAATGAATCCACTGGCAATGAGCTTCTTGACTTCGTTCTCGATGGCTTCCATGACGTCTGGTCAGAATCGTCGTTGTTGCTGCTTTACTGGCTTAGCTTTAGACAAAATGTTCAAGCGGTGCACGACGACTTTAGGGTCCAAGCCTGGCATGTCTTCATAGCTCCATACGAAGATGTATAAGAGATTGGCGTTCACGCCAGATAGGCTTTTGCTGATGAAGATGTGTCTGAAGGATGCTTCATCTCCTAGATTGACTTGGATGACTTCGCCTTCGGTAGGTGGTTCCCGTTGTTCGAAGCACAGCTCCCACCTGGTGTCCATCTTTTGAGCCCATTGTTCGAGTTCGATTGATTGTACGTCGTCTGTAATTTGGTCGGCAAAAACCTTATTGACGGACAGAGTTGCTTTGAACATGTCGATGCTGGAGTCTGAGTCCCAGAGGGAGGAATCAAAAAATGAGAACAATGATCTGCTTTATCATCTGATCTTTCAGAAGTTGTTGGAGGAGAGACATAGCCCAAACCAACACCGCTTCGTTGATAGTAGTTCTCGGGTTTTCCGTGGGGAGCAAAGTGTCGTATTGGCAACCGTCATCCTCGGCCGTAATTTAGCCCTTTGTCGCTTTTGATGTCATATCCCATATTTGGATGATATTCTTGGCCTGCCAACTATACCGAAAAAGTTACATTTTCCCAGAGTCATAGTCAGCTTCTGTGTTGTGCTTTGGAGAAGTAGAGTCTGGAACGAACTTTCTCTCGCCAATTATACGACCGAAGATGATTACCTCTTCATCTTCTTTCTGGCTAGAACGATGAAGTAGAGGATATCTTCAGGGTAAACTTTTTTTCGCATTTGAGGTGTTTTGACCGGCATACAGAGGTGTGGTCCTATACCATTCTTTAGGGTGTATATCGTATCTATGTAGTGGTTTACAGATTGATAGATATCGGAGTAATTCAAAGATAAACCTTTACTAAAGAAATACGCAAGTTCTACTTCAGGGATAACATCATCCGCTGAAGGTACATTATTATGAGTATTTATATACTCATTGAGAGGATCATCATCTAGAAGAGGGGCCACAGTCTTGGTTGAGTTTACCACGTAGAATAATTCTTCAGGATTGGTGGGATGGGCATCAGTAGGTTCCACCCGGGGTATCTTGCTAAGAGTGATGGTCAGTGGCTTGACCTTGTCAGGGTTCTTCTTTTTCATCCAGATTGTGAGAGGCTTCGGAGTACTTTTTGGAGTAGTACGTCCTTTGACTCGGATAATCAGAGGGCCATCATTGGAGGATGGACTTGCTTCAACTTCATTATCAGCTTCATTGCCGTCATCCTTAGGGGATTGAGACTGGTAAAGTACCGAATATCCATAGTAAGCTTCGATGCCCTTGAAAGGATCGACATCGGCAAACTCCGTCTTCACGACACTGTCGCTGTTGACGTAATTAAAGCACTGGTAAAGTGTGGAAGGAACGATCATGTTCTCGTATATCCATGGACGTCCCAACAAGACGTTGTAGGATACACTGGCATCGATCACATAGTAGGAAACATCCGTTCGGAGATCACCGATCTGACATTTAAGACGGATCTTGTCTAGTGGATGGCTTCGACCAGCATTGAAAGCCATGATAGTTGTATTGGTTGCTGATAGCTTTTGTAGAGGGATTCCCAGAATTTGAAGCAAACTTCTAGGAATGATGCTGAGGGAGGATCCTGGATCGATGTACATGCGTTCCACCTTGATCGTCCCGATATACCCTGTATAGTACAGGGGTTTATCATGACGATTGTTTTTGAGTAGCATGTCCTCCTGTAAGAAGGTGATGTTGGGCACCACTTCCATAGTACTGTGGCAGTGGGGACAGGAGACATGGTCTTCAGCGGGGGCTTTGACTTCAGCGAGGTAAGAGTCGGCATGTAGCAATGCCTCACTTAAGGTTTTATGTTTCTTTGGAGAATCGCAATAGATCGAACAGAGACAACATGGCAGGTGTATTGGCTAGCTGAGCCAGTATGTCAAAGTCGTAGGGCCGATCCATGCCTTCGTGGGCTGGCGTCTTTAGAGATTTGTCAAACCGTTCTCATTCTGCTTGGATTTGTCCGTGGTTTGAGGCTTTGACAGGCCAGCTTCTGAGCTTATGGGGACAACAGGAGCTTGCAGAGGTACTGCTTCTTTTGTGTGGGATCGTATGTCCGAAGATAAGTCTTCCCTGATCGCGTCTCGCCAGATAGAACCTCGTAAATGGGGGAGGATACCATATGGCATGGCTTAAATTTCTTGCCCTTTCTTGCTTTAGGAGGTGCTACCCCCTGCGTCACTTCTTGGACAAGGTCTGGGTGGACCCACATGATCTCACCACGTTCAGTTGTGAGTGGGACCAAAGTCGAGTTTCGAGCTGGTGGTAGGTTGATGACTTCCATCATCGCCTTGGGGATCGGGACCACGCTGTCTGGGACTTCTGTAGGAGAAAAGTCACCAAACTGAAGAGAGATCATGTTAGCAGATACGACCTTGTCTTCAGCTTCGAAGTTGATCACTTGGCTGTCGATAAGCTATTGTATCTTCTTCTTTAGGATGATGTAGTCCTTGGTGGAGTAATACACATTCTGATGATAGAGACAGTACTTGGGATTATTGAGTTGGCTCGCTCTGCAGGACGTCGTGGTGGGGGCAATGTCAACTTATTACCCTTCGTCAATGTGTGGAAGATGGTGATGACATCATTTTTGTCGAAGGAAAAGGTCTCCTTAGGCTTGTCGGAGGCGCCCTGAGAATTGGAAGCTTCTTTGAATGTGTCGACTTTCAGGACTTCTTTTTCTTTACCCCCACGAACAGGGATAGTTTGAGGATGCTTGCCCTTGTCTTCGGATTTGGGTGCTTTCAACCCCAGTAGTTCCAAGTTAGGAACGTCGTTTTCAACAACATCAGCGGCCCCAATGAAAGCGGGCCATGTATCATACTTATGTATTCTCAGATAAAACTTCACTGTAGGGAGGAAGTTATGTCGACAAGTATCCATAAGTTCTGAGTCTGGCATGCCGAAGGGCATCCTCAGTGCTAGCCGCTTGAAGCGCTCAATGAAGGCGATGATAGACTTAGTCCTCCTTTGCTTGGTCTCGATGAGTGTGGACATACTAACATGCATGTCGCTTTGTAAAACATTTTGAGGAACAACCTCTCCAAGTCTTTGAATGAATTAATACACCCGTTTGGCAGACGGCAGAACCATTCGAAGGCTACCCCTGCAAGGTGCTAAAACAGCTTCGACAGGAACAGACCGTCTCTGGACAAGTGCAGAGTCTACTTGTTGAAGTATGTCATGTGCTGACGAGGAGAAGTCAACCCGTCAAATGAGTTCAGCCTCAGCGGCTTGTAGTTAGGAGGGCAAGTAGAGTTCTCCTACTCAGAGGAATACGGTTGAGATATTCCCATCTTCTGAAGCTCGTCTTTGTGCGAGATGGTGCCGAGGGGAGCGACCAAGGAATCAATTACATCATGTTAATTGAGCAAGTATTGGGAAATGGCTGCTGAACGGTTGTCAGGCGTTGTTGGCGAAGGTCCACCCCCAGCATTTGTAAGATTTGGAGGAGGCACAATGGAATGATACTCCTTTGGTAGTGAAGGAGGGTTGTTGCTGTGAGCCGGACTAGAGTGGGCCGAGATGTTTTGTTGAGGTGAAGGAACAGCCCCAGCAGCTTGAACTGCCATAATGTTGGTAAGCATATCAGCGATCTTGGTGAATGCTATTTTAAGACCCTCTAGCCGTTTGCTAGTCTGATCACTGGCTTATTCAGGTCTTTCTTCGTCCGACATGTATGTAGATAGCATGGGAGGATGAACAGAGGAAGCAGTACAACTGGTGCAGATACTGTCTGTCTCCGAGTGGATAAGTCCTTCATCTTCAGGTAGAGGAGGTAGATAGTCACCATCAGATTCAGAGGGATCATCGTCCTCTGGAAGGCTACCTCCAGTGTGGGGTCATCTGCTTCAGATTCTAAGGGAATGCTACCCCCGGCTTGGAAATCTTCATCGTCCATACGGAATCTCGCCTTTGATCGAGTGCCCATATAGACTCCTTCGGATGTAACAGCTTGTTGGACATCTATCGGTGGACTTCTCCTTCTTCTTCTTGCGGAGCTAAAGAGAAAGTCGGGTTCGTAGTCTACCGTCTTTGATTGGGGCTTCCGTAAGGGGGACCCCACGAAGCCATGTTGGATGAAACACATAGTGGCTTCTTGACATCAGAGAAGTGCAGTCGTCGAAATACAGACTTTCTCGAGGCACTCTTGTTGCTTTAGAGCAACAACAGTTGATAACAATACTGGTGCATGGAAGTGCACTATGAATTGTTATGTTCTCCCTCGCTTTATGCTTATGATTTATCATGTCGCACAAGTCAGCGGAAGGGAGTTTTGTCTTACAACCCATGTTGCATGCATCGTCGAGCTTTGCATGCTTGTTCGTAAGGAGAGTAGGCGCATCCAGACTTAGTTCATGTGTATGGGCAACCCCCACACCTAAGTTCTGTAATATCCTTGAAGACAGCCCCGTACTATACGCGTTGGGGCCTGTCTTTTTGTTGTGGGCGCATAGGCCTTGCAGACTGGCCTTGGGCGCATGCTCCTTGACAACATGTTTAAGCCTTCTTGATGGGGTGCATAGTATGGATCCAGAGAGCCTGGATGCATAGCCTTGGGCGCATGGTTTTGGATGCCCAGACTGCTAAAGACAGAAGTGTTCTGGTTGGGGCTATGTGCCCAAACACTCCTTTGGGCATATGGCCTTGGGCGCATGCCTGATGGAGCAGCGATGTTTTCTCCCGTTTGGCCTCCTTCGTTTGTGAGCCTCGTCGGGTTCGGCCAGAGTGTCGCACATCCCGATTCTTAGCATCGTAGTGTTTTTTGCCAAGTCTCGGGCATTGAACACCCTGTTGTTGGTTGTGTAGGAAAGAAGTCACTGGGCTAGTAAAGCCCAGAACGGTGAGCCTTCTCCATTTGGAGAACTTCTGTGGCAGAGTCATGTGCCCATGTGACAGAGTCCTCCAGCTGCATAACTGCTATGACACTAGCAGGATATGCACAGCGAGCCTTCGGAAGCCAAGTCTTACGAGACTTGTTTGGCTTCGCTGATTTTGAGGGAGTAGAGCCGTCCCTCGAGAGCATCTCTTCGAACGCCTGCTGATCGAACTTTACGATCAGCATCTTCTGAGTACTCCCTACTTTGTCGGTATCGGATTGCATCACCACCTTCTCGTCAGAGGAAAAGGTAGTCGCCAGCAGAGTCGCCATTTTTGTGGATACACACAAAAAAAGAAGAAAATGATGTCTTTTTTTATTGACACAAGGCACCACAAATCGAGTACGCCTGAGAAATCCTGCGCTGGAATCCCCGAGTACAAAAAAAGAATTCTACGGAATGGGACGATGGAGATCGAGCGGCAGTTGCTCCTTTACTCCATTGACACTCCGATTACAAAAGTGGGAGAAAACCTAAAAACATTGCTAACTCTCGGCTCACTGGCAAGAAGTGCAGCAATTTGGCTCTTAAAATGCTCTATGTTCTGTCTTTTGAAGAGGGATGAGGCCCCCCTTTTATAGTTGTTTTCGAGCTGGAATGATGTTATGCGCCCATATGAGGAAACACGTTGGTTCTTATGTGGGCGCATAGTCCTGTTGTGGGCGCATAGGATGTAGGCACATACAGGCTGCGAGATCGTGGGTTGGTCGTAGTGTTGACGTGGCCGCATGCTTCGGTGCACGACTACTCGTGGAGACTGACGTGGCCATGCGCTTCGGTGCACGTTTTGATCATGGCTTTGACTGAGTCAGGCTTAGGTGTATAGCCATGTCTCAGGCTATGCACCCCCCTTTCAGGGGAGCTAGTCTTGGGCGCATGAAGCTTCACTGAGTGGGCTCATGGAGCTACACTGACTAGGCGCATGGAGCTACACTTGACTGGGCGCATGGAGCTTCACTGAGTGGGCGCATGGAGCTATACTGACTGGGCGCATGGAGTTACACTGACTTGGGCGCATGGAGCTATATTTGCTAAAAAAATTCATGCGTCTACAATGTGTCCAAGAGCCATGTCCAGCGAGTATGAGACTCGTGGCAGCAGGACACGCACCAAGTGTCATACGGGCATCCCTGTGTCCAAATGCGACACAAAAATGTGTCAAATCCTGCTCAGACCTAGGGAAACACAATCCACACACATAGGGCTATAATTTTAAGAAAATAGTTTGGTAAAACAGTTAAATCAATTCAGAAGAGGCATTTCACCAAACACTTTACACTACACTCCGACACGCCTCCGATACACGTACCAAATGGACACGAATCGAACCCAAACTCTGTCAATAGCTAGGGGGGCCTATATGCATGCATTTATTGATAGAAATCAGGAATTGAAAGGGTTTAGATAGCATTACCTATTGAGAGTTGGGATGTCAATGAAATAACCCCTTCCAACGCTTCAACACCAAAATCCTATGGTCCAATGCCTCCAATCCTTGCTAGCTAGCCCCTAGAGACTTCTTCTTTACAAGAGGGATGCAATGAAACTGATTTGGTCCAATTTCGAGGTAATTTTAAGAAATAGGGCAAATTTGGGGAAGAACACAAACTAGGGTTAGGGTTTGCTACAAAGGAGGCAAGGAGGCTACATGATGACTTAAATAGGGGGTAAGAGGCTCTCTTGACCGGCCATATGAGGTGGGCTAGGGTTAGTCTAAGTTACAAAGGCCCATTACCTCTTCCTATGATGTAAAACATGTCCTTTAAGCTAAAGGTCCAAACTAGATCCTTAATTCAATTATCGAAATGGTCTTTAAGTCATTCCTAGCAAGATTAAAGTCTAAATACTAACTCAAACTAGTTAGCTAGGTCTCCATGGTCATGGTTAATCTCTAGGCCAAGTTGTTCTAAGGTCACACTAGCAAAAGCCAAAATTAAATTACACCAAATTAAATATTTAAAATAATCAAAAATTCATAATTACCAAAATATCCTTATTCTAGAAAGTGGCAGTGACAGGTTTGGGTAAACATTGGTAAGGTTTGGTGGTCCAACTTACAAGATATGTCAAGGTGATTATTAAAAGATTTATTACGTTTCCTAATATGGAAATCAATCTTTGGAATTAAATCTAATCGGTTTGACCACTCATGGCTGGACAAATATTGAATAATTCTAGTCTAAAACCATCCTATTAGCTTAGGGCAACTTATAAGATAGGTTCTACCAAAGCTTATTGGACAAGGATTGGACCAGTATGATTTATTGAACCGAAATAAGCTTCGAAAGTCTAATAATTGGACCTCATGTGTGATTTGAAAATAAATAGCACATGGAAAATCAATTGAATGGGACGCCATTGGCATGTGCGTAGTAGGCTCAAAGTAGGTAAAAACTGTATATTGGGTCAAAAAGTTTGGATCAGGTTTGAGCCTCAAATCGGAATTGAAAAATATATCGAATTTACGTCGAAGGCAAAAAATGACCATTTTGCCCAAAAATTGTATATGAAAAATATAGTGCAAGAAAATATCTTTGAGTGGGACATGATATACCAGAATTAATGTGGAATATATCTCATCCACAAAGAAATAGAAGAAATAATGTATCAAGGTATCACTGAATCAAGTATGAAATATCAATAAACAAATAGCTGGATGGAGACAAATCCACTACCAAGCAACTAACCATACTATAATGAAAATAAGTAGCAACTGAAGAGAATCTATCAAGAAAGAGATCAAACATGGTCGAAAGGTAAAATTTCCTTGATAGAAAATGATGAATCCTGTCCTGGTCATACTTGTGCAAAAAATCAAGATCGTCTACACCTGGAGTGATCACCAGGTCATCAGAAGAACGTAACGAGATACATAATATCATGCTATATAAACTTCAATAATAGATAAATAAATATGCAAAGGATTGACATGGTAAATAGACATGCAAAGGGTGTCCCTAACCATCTAATGTGAAATTTAGAAGACAACTTGAAGTATGGGAAGGTAAAGGATGACTCCCTATGAGCACCCGTAACTCAATAAACACACCACACACATGTACTATCAACTGACATAACTCGACGCTAGCGGCCCTCGTGACCCATCAGTCCACATAGCTTGAGGCTAGCTACCACCGCGACATTACTACCGTATTATGCAGTTACTATGACTTTTTGTATTGGTAGCCCATAGATCTCCATGCGGCTCAAGCTTTCCTGCGTCTTAACGTTTTATGCATGACTCTATGCTTCTTATTCAAGATATTCCAAATTAGCAATTTGAAAACTTTGACTGGGGTCTTGTAGAAGAATGGAAAAGATGGAGTTTATGCGGATCATCACTCCATGCGGCCAAGAGAAATCAAGCCGCAGAGGGAAGACTCTTGAAGATCCCCTGCGGCCAAGTGAAACTAAGCCGCAGAAGCAGTGCTCCTGGAGACCCTATGCAGCAAAGAAAACTTGAGCCGTAGAAGTAAGGCTCTCGAAGACCTCCTGCGGTTAAGTGGATTCAAGCCGCAGAGGGAAGGCTCTCGAAGGTCCCATGCGGCAAAAAAAAAATCAAGCTACAGAAGCAAGGCTTTCGAGGATCCCATGCGGCTAAGTAGAACCAAGCCGCAGAAGTAAGGCTCTTGAAGATCCCATGCAGCCAAACGGAGCCGAGCTGCAGAAGAAAGGTTCCTAAGGCCACTATACGGCCAAGACGGTTCAGGCTACTTTGTTGGGGGGATATATGGCAATTTGACCAGGTCCCAACTACCCGAATTTACAATAAAGAAATCTCAACAACCCCACCAGCTGGCAGCCCAAGATCAAGTCTTTTGTGTGCTGTTACAGACACGTGGCCACGTGGCTCTCTATGTGGCCCAAAATATGCTTTAGGTAGGAATCACTATAAATAGCAGGGTATCACACCCATGCTAAAGGTTGGCAATCAAAGGCTGGCAAAGTTCTTCAAGAGCAAAGACTGCGTCTGATAGTCCAAGGAGTAAGGCAGAGTTGCTACACTTTCCCGAGCCTCCATCGTCACCCCGAAAATCAAAAATTTAAATAATTGTACTTAGATTGTTTTCTAGGATTTCTTTCAAGGCTTTCTTTTGTATAGCGAGTTTGCAACCAAGTTCAATTCATCTGTAATTTTTGTTCTTGATATTTTAATGGCAAACAATCATGACAACATCAAGTAAAGTAGTCTAGATCAAGAATATAAGTCCTAGCAAGTATGAAACGATCAGAGAATGTACTCGCCTGATATCCTGAATGACGGATGAGAATAGATGTTTGTACAGGAGTAACTTAGTCCTATTTAGAGCAACATAGGTTACAATGTATTCAAGTTATTATAAATGAAATTTATAATGCATTCTACATGGTTCTAGGTCATTCTAGCTCAAAGTTAACTCTTGGTCAACTATGGTCAACCTTTAGTCAAACTTGGTCAACATCTAAGACTAACTTGGTCATCTATCTAGGGTTTCGTCGAACTCTAGCCTATAAGTCATGATAGGACTATAGAGTCAATTTTAGGATAAATCTATAAGTTAACCCACTAAACAACACTATATGCAAATACAACAATATATATATATATATATATATATATATACAGCTTCCGGAGCCCCTGAGTTCCCGCCTCCGTCTCCAGGCATTGCTAGGCATTCTTCCTTCCCAGCTGGTCCCCCTCTCCTCCTATTCGAGCGGTTGCTTCTTCCGGATCCTCCCCTCCAGTCTCATTCGCCGACATGGTGAGGCCCGATCGCGCTAGCCAGCAGCGTTCGATCCTTCCGGATGTCCCGCTCCCTGAGATTGAATATCCCCCGCCCTCATAGGGACAACCCTTATCGATCCATTTCTCCGATACTGACCTGACCTCCCTGCACCATAGGTTTTTCTTTACCTTCATACTCCAATTCTCATCGGGATGCCCCAAACTGGCCAGAGTCCAAGAACACATTGTTAAATGGCGATTCAAATCAGTGTACAGAGTCGCTCCCTTGGATCCCAAAAAATTCTATTGTATCTCTCTGCGGAAGTAGACGAAAGGATTTCTCTAATCCATTGCACCAGCAAGGTGGACTCCAAAACTATGACAGTAGTCAGATGGTCGCAGACCCTCAACCTTCGAGAAGACTCTTCCATAGTGGCAGCATGGGTTACACTACCCAACCCAACCTGATATGCTTCATCCCTGCGGCTCTCAAAAGGATTGTCAACTCGTTTGGTACTTTTGTGGCCATGGCAGAGGAAACCAGGAATCTCACCAGAACCAACTACGCTAGAGTCTGCATGGAACTAGACATCTCTAAAGAACTGCCCAAATCCATTAACATTGAACTAGGGAAGAAAACCTATATCCAACCCCTCAACTATAAAAACAATATCCTATTTTACAATCATTGTCACACCAGAGGACACCTCACCAAATTCTGCTTCAAAGCTCACCCAGAGTTGAGACAAAAAAATAAATCGGCCACAAGGACATAACCCGTAGAAATAACAGCAGGAGTAGCCACAATCCAAACCATCCTCAAACTCACACCTCAGATTCGAAGATAGAACAGACATAACCCGGGCTGCCGTCTCTCCCCCCCCCCACACAAAGGCATTTCTACCTCACCAAAATCCAACTCGATCTCCACCACTAATAGATTTGAAGCCCTGAGCATGACAGACATCACCAACTAAGAAGAAGCACAAGTAAATCCTTCCACTGCTGTCACCATACTTCAGCGCAGAGATCCAGCAGCTAGGTCTAAGACCACCATACCTCCCAGCAGATTGTCACTTATCACAACCAATGCTCCTACCACATAGGCTCAGAGTCCCAAGGGGGATCCAAAGCCATGTTTTACACAGATCCTGAGACCGTTATAACCACCCAACCAACCTCCCCAGACACCGGCATAGCCTCTCAACTCCCATTGGATTAAGAGAGCACAGACAGGCTCAGGCAAGCTGAGGAAGCAGGATTCTTGGATCCCGATAATCCCATGAGCGCCCTTGAGGATTCAGATGGATCCGAAGATGCAGCCACCTACACTCGGACAGAAGTCACCAGGAGCAGTCCAGCTATCCTCACAGAAACGTCATCAGATCCCCCTAGTAACAGCGTCAATAACACCAACAAACCTCACAAGAAGAAGAATAAACAAACAAGGACAGCATCCGGCAAGGACTACAAGGTTAGCCGCGAAGCTCCACAACCTAGATCCCCTTCCCCTCCTTAATGCTTAATATCCTTTTATGGAACGTGAGAGGGCTAGCGAATAAACCAATGTTGAACAGAATCATCAGCCTTTCGAAAACCCACCGAATCGATATCCTAGTGGTCATTGAACCCAAAATCCTTTAGAAAAGACTCAAAGACATCCAACTCAGTCTCGAATTCGCGGCGGCCATAGCCGGATGCCACGACATCTGGATCTTCTTCACTGCTGGTGTAAGTCCACTTCCCAAATTTTTAATTTTTTTAATTTTATTTGTTTATGATTAATTTTATGGTCATTGTGAGTCATGCCAAAGCTTGTAGGTGGGCTATGACCATATTAAGGTCATATTTCCTCTAGATAGCTTATATGTATTTTAGCTACTTTACATTTTTCTATAATTTTTGGATATTTTTAGGTATTTAATATTTAAGGTTTTATTATTTTTAAGGACTTTCATGAATTACTGTAAGGTCATACGGGGGTATTTCTAGACCAAATATTTTTATTTAGGCTTTAAATGACTAAAAATATTTTCTAAAATATTTTGGAATTTTTTTGGATCTTTTAGAATTTTTGGGAATTTTATATAATTAAAACCTATAGAATTTATATTTTATAGGCTTTAGGAATTTACTGTGAGGGCACATGATGATATTTTGTGTTAAAATATTTTATTTAGATTTTAGACACTTAGAAATATTTTCTAGAATTTTTCTGGATTTTTCTGCAATTTATTTTGATTTATTTGGACTTAAAATAATTTTTAAATGATTTTCTGAATTAAATAAATAATTATCCAATAATCCACCCGGGGGGCCCACCTGTCGGCGCTGCTACAGTAACCGCCTTCCTCTTCTATATATATGCACTAGTCATAACCCGTGCCCATAGGGCACGGTTCATTTAAGGTATTCTCCCTCAAAATCTTGGACCCCCAATTTTAAACGAACAATAATAATTATGAGGCCCCCATAATTTTCTTTGGATTTCCCATAAAACTCCACTCTCAATAATGCTCATCCACAACCATTATGAGTGCAAACCCCACTCTTTGGATTCCCCATAAAACCCCACTATCAATAATGCTCATTCCCCATAAAACCCCACTCTCAATAATGTTCATCCACAACCATTATGAGTGCAAACCCCACTCTTTGGATTCCCCATAAAACCCCACAACCGTTGATTCACCAAGATTAAATCCCAACCACTCTTATCTTGGCACAGTCAACCCTAGGATTCAAAAACCTTTGTGTTTTGTATAATAGATTGTATATTCACAAACCCTAATTAATTATAGCCTCCTCCTTTTGGAGTTTGATCCCGGTGATTCCCCGACTTCCCGAGGCGATTAGCGTCAACTCGGACCTCATTTTCACGTGCCGTTTTTTTATTGGAAGTGTATTGAGGTATAGTTTCTGAATATATAATATTTTTCATAATTTCTGAACCTGAATTTCTGGAAAATTTGTAGAGTGTCGGTTGTCCAAAACTTGACACGTTTCGGTGTTTTCGAGATTCCGGAAGAATCAGAAATCGAAATCATAAACCGTTTGATGTTTCGAAAAGCTAACACAGAGCTCTACGAAACATATTTTTCTAGAAATTATTTCGTTCATTTAGTATTTTAGTTTTACTGTTGAACTCAGAATTGATCGGTTGATCACCGTTTTGGTCACGATTAGCCATAACGGCGATATCTTTTGACCAAAATATGATTTTGTGGCACGGTTAATTCCAGCATACTCGTGGCGCTGAAATCTACCAAGATGCACTTTCAAAATTTAGAGTTCACAACGTTTGACTAAAAAGTCAATAGCATGCCTCGATTTGCGTGCCATGGTTTCCAAAATTGAGAAACACGACTTTTGAAGGCCAAAATTGCATGTTTAGATTATATTCAGATTATTATTAGGTTAAATTAGGTTTTTGAGTGAATTATTCTGGAATTAATTATTATTAGATTAGTAACCCAATTAGCCACTATTCCATGAATTTAGAACTAGAACATTAGAATTGATTTATGGTTTTCGTGCACGGTTCGTGGTGCGATATGTGTTATAGGTTGACAGCTTCTAGATCGGCATTCCCTCATCCTCTACTTGTAGCTACGGTTTATGCAAGGATTCAGGCAAGTAAAGTATTGCATTTATGTTTTAGTTCATTATAACGTTTACTCTATAGTTTTCTTGTTTGATATTCCGTTGAGTCATTGCTTGATATTCCATTGAGACACGAATGTGACACTGTAGTTATCGCATCCTTCTTAGTGTATCATTGACTGTTATCGATTGCTAAAGAGTCGGGAGGGGAAATACTCGGTAAATACGTGAACAAACCTAATTACCATTACCGAATGATAGCTAAGTCATACACACCTACGTATGAGTTAGCCGTACCAATTACTGAATGATAGTCATCGTATGATATGCCATATTAGCCTAGCCGTTTATGTATTAGAAGGTATTTCATACACACATAGTGGTTCCTATCTTTTCCTTTACCTAGTCTATTATCTTGTTAAGTTCACATCTTGCTAGTTTACTTTTTGCCACTTTACATCTCGTTAGTTCACATCTTGCTAGTTCTAGTTCATATCCGGATAGTTCTTGCCTTGCTAGTTCTTTAATATTCTTTACATTCATGGTTTCTCATTGTTCTAACTTATTTTGGACTAACAACATTAATTGCAATATGGTTGTACTCTGCTCCTTTTCTGACTGGATCGTTGTTATAGGTGAGGTTGACGTGCCTACTCTTGCGCTATGGACCATACGAGGGAGAGATAGAGACTCGAAGGCTAAACCATAGAAGACTAATTAGTTGTGTGGTTGTTTTCTATAAATGTAAAAGCTTACATTCTTCTTCAAATGTAAAACTTTTATATTTTGTAAGTTGATTTAGTTGTTGTGAATGAGCAGTTAGTGTTTATGAGCACTTTATTTATTGTGGGCTAGACAGCGTACTACCGTCGATACCGTAGCGTAGGCTGGGCTTGGACACGTACTCGTATCCCGAAAAATGGGTACGGGTCGTGACAAGTTTTTATGGTGGCCCATGCAGGTCAGTTTTCGCAAAAGATTACGAACTTGTAGTAGTACTTAAGTTATTCGTACTACTGCGAGCCTGCGACTAGGATGCTCATTCACAATTAGGTTTGATTTAATTTTATGAGAATGTATAGGACTAGGAGTCCCTTATTCAATTTGACCCTTGGATAGTTAAGATTGTTAAATAGGCCATGTGATTTAGCTAATAATTTATTGAAGTCTCGGTATGGATAAATCAAAGATTTTTTCTAAGAGAATATGTTATTTTGTTTTGACATATTGGTAGGATCCAAGGTGTGTAGACTATTCGCTTGGTAAGTTAGGCCTTCATAGAATTCAATTCCTAATTTAGATCATTTGTGCCATTTTATCTTATGCCTTCTCTAAACCTTATTTTATTTTCAAAACTATTTTGCGATCATTTTATTTTCAATTCCTAATCTTGGTTTAATTATCTATATATTAATTCAAGTCGTCTTCGTTCATTTTGTGATCGTTTTGTTTTCAAAACTGATACTTTTACTCAATGACAGATACTTATATTTTCTTATTATGATCGACTTATTTGAATTTATTGAAGTTCCTTTAAAATTCTTATGGATATAGTTGAAATAATTTTCGGTGACATACAATGGTAAGGCAGATGTGCACTGTCCCCATTTATTTGAATTATGGAGACTGCGGGTTCACTGCAGTCAGCAGCGCACTGGCGTGGCATGACCCCTAAGTTAAAATAATTTTAAGTATGCTTAGGTTGTCGAATATTACTAAAACTATATCCTATTTGTATTATTGATCTTTTGATTTATTATGCCAATATTGGGTAGAGTTGATAAAGTGTTCGATAACATATTATACTTGAGACATGAAACCAGGGGTTCACGGCAGCTAGATGTACACTGGCGAGGCATGGATTCTCGGTTAAATGACTTCGGATATACTTATGATTTTTGAATATCCTAGCAACTATATCCTTTATTGGCATACGACTATTAAAAAAAATTTCTTTCAAATTTATTTGATGTCTTATTTCATGTTACCACCTTCTCTACAACTAGTAGTTCTTTATTTCTTTCATATTTTTCTATTTTTGAATCGTCATATCTTAAACCTATTTTGATTTTCTTCCACTATATTTCTAAAACATATTTAGATTTTGATTCTATATGCCTGATCAATTTCGATCATTCATCACATTATTTTCTTGATTATATTCTTTGTCGTGCTTATTCATATCGATTGGTCATGTCATATTTTGATGATATTCTTGGTTGTGCCTATTTGTATCTTTTGAAATTTCGAGAATGAAATTTTTCTAAGGTGGGTAGATTTGTAAGCCCACTTCCCAAATTTTTAATTTTTTTAATTTTAATTGTTTATGATTAATTTTATGGTCATTGTGAGTCATGCCAAAGCTTGTAGGTGGGCTATGACCATATTAAGGTCATATGACCTCTAGATAGCTTATATATGTATTATTTAGCTACTTTACATTTTTCTGTAATTTTTGGATTTTTTAGGTATTTAATTTAAGGTTTTATTATTTTTAAGGACTTTCAGGATTTACTGTAAGGTCATATAGGGGTATTTCTAGACCAAATATTTTTATTTAGGCTCTAAATGACTAAAAATATTTTCTAGAATATTTTGGAATTTTTTTGGATCTTTTAGAATTTTTGAGAATTTTTATATAATTAAAACCTATAGAATTTATATTTTATAGGCTTTGGGAATTTACTGTGAGGGCACACGATAATATTTTGTGTTAAAATATTTTATTTAGATTTTAGACACTTAGAAATATTTTCTAGAATTTTCTAGAATTTTTCTGGATTTTTCTGCAATTTATTTTGATTTATTTGGACTTAAAATAATTTTTAAATGATTTTCTGAATTAAATAAATAATTACCCAATAATCCACCCGGGGGGCCCACCTGTCGACGCTGCTACAGTAACCGCCTCTCTCTCTCCTATATATGCATTGTATATTCACAAACCCTAATTAATTATAGCCTCCTCCTTTTGGAGTTTGATCCCGGTGATTCCCTGATTTCCTGAGGCGATTGCCGTCAACTCGGACCTCATTTTTGCGTGTTGTTTTTTTTGTTGGAAGCGTATTGAGGTATAGTTTCTGAATATCTAATTATTTTTTTTGTAATTTCTGAACCTGAATTTCTGGAAAATTTGTAGAGTGTCGGTTGTCCAAAACTTGACACGTTTTGGTGTTTTGAGATTCCGGGAGAATCAGAAATCGAAATCATTAACCGTTTGAAGTTCGAAAAGCTAACACAGAGCTCTACGACATATAATTTTTCCAGAAATTATTTTGTTCATTTACTATTTTAGTTTTACTGTTGAACTCAGAATTGGTCGGTTGATCACCGTTTTGGTCACGATTAGCCATAACGGCGATATCTTTTGACCAAAATGTGATTTTGCGGCACGGTTAATTCCAGCATGCTCGTGGTACTAAAATCTACCAAGGTGCACTTTCAAAATCTAGAGTTCACAATGTTTGACTAAAAAGTCAATGAAATGTCTCGATTTGCGTGCCATGGTTTCCAAAATTGAGAAACACGACTTTTGAAGGCCAAAATTGCATATTTAGATTATATTCAGATTATTATTAGATTAAATTAGGTTTTTGAGTGAATTATTCTAGATTTAATTATTATTAGATTAGTAACCCAATTAGCCACTATTCTATGAATTTAGAACTAGAACATTAGAATTGATTTATGGTTTTCGTGCACGGTTCGTGGTGCGATATGTGTTATAGGTTGACAGCTTCTAGATCGGCATTCCCTCATCCTCTACTTGTGGCTACAGTTTGTGCAAGGATTCAGGCAAGTACAGTATTGCATTTATGTTTTAGTTCATTATAACGTTTACTCTATGGTTTTCTTGTTTGATATCCCGTTGAGTCATTGCTTGATATTCCATTGAGACACGAATGTGACACTATAGTTATCGTATCCTTCTTAGTGTATCATTGACTGTTATCGATTGTTAGGGAGTCGGGAGGGGAAATACTCGATAAATACGTGAACAAACCCAATTACCGTTACCGAATGATAGCTAAGTCATACACACCCACGTATGAGTTAGCCGTACCAATTACTGAATGATAGCCATCGTATGATGTGCCGTATTAGCCCAGTCGTCACGTATTAGAAGGTATTTCATACACACATAGTGGTTCCTATCTTTTCCTTTACCTAGTCTATTATCTTGTTAAGTTCACATCTTGCTAGTTTACTTTTTGCCACTTTATATCTCGTTAGTTCACATCTTGCTAGTGCTAGTTCATATCCTGATAGTTCTTGCCTTGCTAGTTCTTTATATATTCTTTACCTTCATGGTTTCTCATTGTTCTAAATTATTTTGGACTAACAACATTAATTGCAATATGGTTGTACTCTACTCCTTTCCTGACTGGATCGTTGTTATAGGTGAGGTTGACGTGCCTACTCTTGCGCTATGGACCATACGAGGGGGAGATAGAGACTCGAAGGCTAAACCATAGAAGACTAGTTAGTTGTGTGGTAGTTTTCTATAAATGTAAAAGCTTACATTCTTCTTCAAATGTAAAACTTCTATATTTTGTAAAGTTGATTTAGTTGTTGTGAATGAGCAGTTAGTATTTATGATCACTTTATTTATTGTGGGCTAGACAGCGTACTACCGCCGATACCGTGGCGTAGGCTGGGCTTGGACACGCACTCGTATCCTAAAAAATGGGTACGGGTCGTGACAGCTGGAATTAAGTTCGGCCTCGTTCAGGACTCCAGACAGGCTCTCTCGTGCTGGGTGGAGCATCCGAAGCTGCGATCCCGAGCTCTTTTCTCCGCAGTCTACGGCAGCTGCGACATTCCTGAGCGTAGGCTACTCTGGGATCAACTGTTAGCCGCTCACCTTCCTTCCAACAACCTCTTGTGGATTTGCCTCAGCGACTTCAACACGATTTCTTGCAGCTCAGAGAAGTCTGGGGGACGCCCGCCCGCCCTCCCAGCCATGGAAGAATTCAACAACTTTATTTTCAATGCCCAACTCAATCATCTCTCCTTTTCCGGCAACGCTTTCACTTGGTGCAACATACAGGAAGGCCATCACCGACAATACTCCCGTCTCGATCGTGCTCTGATTAACGGTCTCTGGGCTGATATGGGCATCATATCCAACCTTTCTCACCTGAACTCCATGGAATCAGATCATTCCCCTCTCCTCATCGAGACCAGCAATAATTCCCAGTACATCAAAAAACTATTCCATTTTTTGAATTTCTGGAGACATCACCCTTAGTTCATTCCAGTCGTGACCGCTTCCTGGAGCTCCTCTGATGATCCCGACCCCCTGGTTAGAGTGGCGGCCAAACTTAGAGCTACCAGCAAGGCACTTTCCTCCTGGAGCAAGGCCGCGTTTGGCAACATCTTCTAGGCGATCAGTACTGCGAAGGATGATGTCCCCAGAGCGGAAACCCGGTACGCATTGGCTAACACTCCGGAGGTGCGGGCTTCGTTCAACCTTGCCAGAGCTATTCACAAGTGTCGCCTGAAGGTTGAGACGAAATTCTGGAAACAAAAAGCCAGACTAGCCTGGGACCTGGAAGGGGATCACAACTCTGGCTTCTTCCACGCGTGTGTCAAGGGGCGTATACAACAGCTCAATCTCCACCGCATCTTGGACGATAACGACATTCAGCTGCATGACCAAAAGAGCATTCAAAAGGCCGCTGCGTAGTTCTTCTCGTCCCTCTTCACCAAAGAGGTTATCGTCAAGGAAGACAAATTCCTCTCCAAGGTCCCCACCATCATCATCGATCAAGAGCTGAAGAATTCCTCTCCATGACCAGAAGAGCATTCAGTAGGCCGTTGCGCAGTCACGAAATCCATGGTTATGTGCTCCCACTTTCATTTCGGAATTGGCAAGGGCTGAAGAAGTCCAACTGGCCTCTGATGTTCAGCTTTAACCTGTTGGCAAACCAAACACCGTGAGACAAATCGGGCTATCTCCCTCTTCATGCCATTCCACCAAAAGTGCTGACGAATATCGCGGTACATCTTCGTACCTCTGGGATGAATGGAATACTGCGAGCTGTGAGCCTCTGCCATAATCTCCTGCCTGATATCTCCACTGGGCACACAAAGACGCTTCCCATGTCGAAGTGTACCGTCCTCATGGATACATAACTCTGGCCTTCGTCCTGCCTCGCACTCTGCTCTGAGCCACTGAAGCTTGGAATCTGCTGACTGTTCCATATGAATCCTCTCGACTATAGTGGACTGAACTTGCATACTGGCCATCAATGCCACACTGGTAGGAAGGATAACTTCTATATCCATCAATGCCACACTTCGGCTCTCCTGCTCAATGCGTCTGTAACGATGTTGGCCTTCCTGGGATGATACTGCAAGTTGACATCATAATCCACAAGTAGCTCTAGCCACCTTCTCTGACACATGTTAAGATCCTTCTGAGTGAAAACATACTTCAGGCTCTTATGGTCGGTGAAAATCTCCACCCTATCTCCGTACAAGTAGTGTCTCCACAACTTAAGTGCAAACACTACGGCTGCAAGCTCCAAGTCATGGGTCGGGTAATGCCTCTCATGATCATGAAGTTGTCGTAACGCATAAGCTATTACCTTTCCATTCTGCATCAGAACACATCCTAAACCTCTGCCTGAAGCATCACAATACACTGAGAATCCACCGGTTCCGTCTGGAAGCGTGAGAATGGGTGACATCATCAAGCCTCGCTTCAACTTCTCAAAAGAATCCTGGCACTCGGATGTACAAGCAAATCGCACATCCTTGCGGGTCAACAAGGTCCAATGGCGCTGAAATTCGAGCAAAGTCTGAAACAAATCGCCGGTAGTAGCCGGCTAAGCTAAGGAAACTGTAAACTTCTGCAACTGTGCTGGATACTGGCCACGTCTTAATAGCCATGATTTTCTGGGGATCCACTTCCACTCCTCCTCTGGTGATGATATGACCCAAGTACGAAATGCGATCGAGCCAGAACTCACATTTACTAAACTTAGCATATAACTGGTGCTATCTAAGAATCTGAAGAACAACTCTGAGATGCTGCTCATGCTCCGCCTCACTCTTGCTGTAGACCAGGATGTCATCTAGGAACACAATCATGAACTGATCCAAGTAAGGCATGAAGATGCGATTCATGAGTTCCATGAACACGGACGGCACATTGGTTGCTCCAAATGGCATCACAAGAAACTTCCAATGTCCATACCGGGATCGAAATGCTATCTTCGGGATGCCCTGCTCTCTGACTCTGATCTGATGGTATCCTGACCGTAAGTCGATCTTCAAGAATACTGTTGCCCCCCTTAAGTTTATCAAACAAGTCATCTATCCTCGGGAGAGGGTATATGTTCTTGATTGTCACTGAGTTCAAGGTATGATAATCTACACATAATCTGGATGTACCATCCTTCTTTTTCACAAGAAGCATCGGGGCTCCCCAAGGCGATCCACTAGCAAGAATTAATCCCTTGGTTCTGAGTTCATCAATCATCTTGTACAATATCTCTAACTCTCAGGGCGCCATCTTGTAGACTCTTTCTGACACTGGGGCTGATCCGGGAATCAAGTCGATAGTGAACTCGATCTCTCGCTCTGGCAGCATCCCTAGAAGCTCTTATATGAAAATATATGGAAACTCCTCGACTATTCGGGGAAACTGCACTAAGGCTACTGCCATCCGCAATGCTGGAGGAGAATATTCCACTTCGCCTCGGGAAAAGGAAAACTCTGGCTCGCTTGGGATGCTAAAAAATAACCCTGTCAATGTGGCAGTCTATCCTAGAATACTGAACTCTCAACTTATCCATCCCTAGGACCACATCATAATCGGCCATCGGAAACTCTATCAATCTAGCGGAGAATTCTCTACCGCTAACTACGATCCGACACGAGGAAAACACTCTATCTACACCTACAAGTCCGTTACCAGTAAGTATATTGAGCCTACTGATAATGACACGGCTTCAGTCCTATCCGTGTCACAAATCGTGTAGACATAAATGAATACGAGGCACCAGAATCAAATAATACTGAAGTTGGAAAGGTGTTGACGGGTATAGTACCTGCCACTACCTCTCCTGGTGCCAATCCTTCTTCTTCCATGGTCAAAGCCAGCACTTGACCATGCCCTCTGGGTATGGATCCCTTCTACCGAAAACTTCTCTGCCTGCTCTGGATCAGGGCTTGGGCTTGGGCATACTGCTGCGGTCACTGCCGCTGGAATGCCTGGGCCTGCGTCGGCAATGGCCTCGGGAATAGGTACTGCTACTGCTGCTGGACTGGTCCTCTAACTGAAGGACTAGAGAAGGCTGATGAACTCCCCCTGTTCGGGCAGTTCCCAACCCTGTGGTTCGGGGAACCACAAACCAAGCACAACCCCTGTGCTCTGTAACACTCCGATACCACATGCCATGGCTTTCCGCAGTGTGAACATCCCACTACGAAAGACTGCTTCTACTTCTGTTGCTGAGGGTGCGTCGGGGTTGAATGCTGAACCGACGTCACTAAGGTCGCCCGCCTCGGAGCTCCAAGGGTCAAAGCCCTAGCTGCCGGGGCTGGTGCTGAAGACTGATTTATCTGGCCGTGGCATCGCTTCCGACCTCCGGTCCTATCCACGATCCTCTGGGAGGTATACTCATTCCTCCGGGCTGCTCTCAATACCGCATCAAAAGTCTGATGCTCAAACTGGTCCACGGCTAATAAAATCTCTAGATGGAGCCCCTGCTAGAAACCGCTGGGCTCTATCGAACTCGGTCGCTACTAAGGTGGGAGCAAACCGACTGAGTCTCGAAAACTCACCCGCATATCCATCGACCGTCCTGCCCATCTGCTTCAGATTGGTGAACCTCGTTTGTAGATCATACCGAGCTACAGCAACGAAGTACTTGGTATGGAATCTCTCCCTGAATATTGCCCAAGCAATAGGTGCCACTAATCCAACGGCCTACGATGCCCACCAGCTGCGGGAAAGATCCAATAGCTGCAGGCGTACTACGGCCACCTTTCTCGCCTTCCGGAGTCATGGCTGCTTCTAGAATCACCTCTGTGTCCTGAAGCCATATATCTGCGGTAATAGCATCCTCGTTGCCGTCGAAGAAGGGAGGGTTCAAGCGCTTGAAGCTGTTGGCTGCGTTGTTACCCTGATGACCTCCTCTGGTCAGAGCATCTGTCACTGCCTGGTGCAAGGCATCTCCTCGACGATCTTGGAAAGCTATCAAGGTCCTGATGAGTCCCACCAAAGTTCCATCATCAGGTTCTGCAGGCTAAACGGACTGAACTGGTGGCTCTTGACCCCCAGTAGACACGACTCTGGAAGCTGCTCCTGAATGCTGGGCTTGATCTCCAGGTTGTTGCTGATCCACGGGAGGTGCTCCGCCTCGCTGATCGGTAGGGCCAGGTACAATGCCGCTGAAGAAGACGACATAGGGAACAATAAGGAAGGGCCAGGACAGATCAAAGATACAAGCATGTGATCAGGACAAGAATTTTAGGGATTCAGAGGATACGAATAGAGATCAAGGGCGAGTACTGATTGAGACATCTATTCGGTAAACCCTTACATATCTTGATTTACAAGACCTGTATGGGCCACCACTTAAACCATGTCACGTACCAGAACCAAAATACTGGAGAGCGGGGGCATACATAGCCAGCTACGTATAATGAAACGAAATCCATCTCACTATACGGTCACGGTTGTCTAGATATATAAGGGTTTAACTACAATCCATCAGTCTCCTATGGTCTATAACAAGCCTAAATGTCTCAATCTCAAGCAAGTAAAGTTACAAGATGCAAGATCACCAAATATACAATAGTAAGGCGTCCTAAACATTACATATTCAGCTGATCATGAAGCTAGTCGTTACAAAACGAGAGGACTAGCAAGAGTTTAGTCATACATGATCAACCCTAGGATTTGCCAATCATGTTACAGCCCGTAGGCAGACAGTAAATAAATGTGCAACCGAGCTAACACGTGCTCATCGGCTAAACGCCTCAAAAGAATAAGTTTACAATAAAGTGGAAGAACAAAAGAAACCCACTCGTTGCCACGGTTATGCCGGGTGGTCACCAACTGGCTGGATGACAGGTAGATCCTCTGGTGCTGCTCCGATATCTGGCCATACAAAACCAGCTGGGTCAGACCCCAGAAAGAGCAAGTGCCACAAAGGAGGCTTCACTTAGGAACTAAAACCAGCATATCATAAATGAATAGTAAAGATAATTAAAAAATATTGATAATAACCGAGATAACAATAATAATTGAGCATGAGGAAACCATTCAGGTAGCCAGACTGCAACCCTTAAACCAAACAAGGATCGAGGTTACAATCCTTCACCTGAATCGAAACCCGCCTCAATTACGGTTCATAAGGTAATAAGACAATAAATGAAGAGGGGACACAGAACCGCTCCGGAAGCCAGGTTACAACCCTTAAACCAAACAATGACAGGGGTTGTAACCCTTCGCCTGAACAGAACTGGACCCCTGATCTTTATTGTTAAGGCCAGGATAAATAATCATGCTATTGAAATAAGGTAAAATATGACGAGCATGGCATGGGGCACAATAAGACAATAAACGAAGAGAGGACACAGAACCGCTCCGGGTGCCTGGTTACAACCCTTAAACCAAATAAGGACCGAGGTTGTAACCCTTCGCCTGAACAGAACTGGACCCCTGATCGTTATTGTTAAGGCAAGCATAAGTAATCATGTCATGTCATAATCTTGTACAGGATCAAGACAAGACTAAGCTGTGCTAGACTCCATCCAATCAATCATGGCCAAGTAAGGAGTACGGCTTGATACTGTAACTAACTAGGGTTACCACAGGCCTAGTTACTAGCAAATGTAATGAGATTATCCCAACAGCTACAAGCACTGTAGACCATCCAGGTTATCCAGGTCGAATGTTTGTTTATGAAGGGTGCACCACATGACTGTGTGATGGAATTGTGCCCTACTCATCGGTAGGCTACAAGTCCGTTAGTGCGCCCAGATAACAGGATTGCCTGTAGCTGGGAAATCTCTTCATGACTATTGGATTATTCTAGTTTATTAGCCTTAGTCAATTGCAGTAGGTATTCCTGACCGTGGTACTCAGGGATCCCTATCCTAGACATGATGCAAGACAATACTGGTTTATTTGTACAAACACAATCGCCCATGGTGTCCAGGTCATTCTTACTTGTCATGTCAGGCTGGCTGTCATAACAGCATATCATGTCAGATTTACTTGTCAAGAGTGCGCCATGACGGGCCACTATCGTGCTTATGAAACATATCAGAACTAACATGGCATAAGCATAATTAAGATATTTTAATATAATAAAAATAATAAAAGGACAAGACTGTGGAAGGAGCCACGCGGCTAAGAAAATTGAGTTCATATGGCTAAGAGATCGGATCTCATGCGGCTCGGGATTCAGAAGTTCATGCGGCTGAGAAGGAGTGGGCGCATGCGGCTAGGGAGTGCAGGGCGCATGCGGCTGGGAAGGCGTGAGCTTATGCGGCTAAGGGAACGGGTCATATGTGGCTGAGCAAGAGAACGACTCATGCGGTAGCAGGAAAGAAGGGGCTCATGCGGCCGAGAAGTGTTTGGGTCTCATACGGCAAAAAGGACCCAAGCTTATGTGCAAGTTTAATGCGAGCGTATGCGGCTGCAAATCAATAAGGCCATGCGGCTAGTCAGGCCAAGGCCTTATGCGGCTGCAAAAAGACGGGTCTTATTGCGGCTGCAAAACAGAGCCTTATGCGGCCGGAGGGTCCCATGGCCTATGCGGCTGAATGGAACAAGTCTATATGGCTGGATTATCCAAGGCCACATGCGGCTTCGGGGGAAACGGGTCATATGCGGCTGCGGGTGATCAGGTTCATGCGGCTGGAAATGCCACGCTGCCTTTATTGCCCTACGGCCGAGATGAATGATTTATGCGACTGATAGAACGGAAGTTCATACGGCTATGAAAAAAAAGGAGTCTCATGCGGCTAGCAAGGAGCCCATGGTCTTATGCGGCTGAGAAATCTTGCCACATGGAAGTCCATGCGGTCAAGTACAGCCATACGGCCAGGATAGGCTATGCGGCCATGAATTGCCATGCGGCTGCACAGTTCTTCTTCTCCACTGTATCCGAGAAGAAGAGTCATGGACTCCCTTCTTCAAAGCTTCATAAATCCATCATCCCAAGTCCTAATCCGAACTTCCTTAGGTCAAAATGGGGCAGAACGAAATTATCTACAACATAAAACATCAAAACTTGGAAATAACAATGTTAAGTAGATCAAACCCAAGAAATCCAAAAATATTATAAACTTAGATCTACACAAATTAATCCATGAAAATTTAGAAATGCTAAGTATTAAAGTGTGTTAGAATCTCGCGAGGAAGAGAATGGAATAATAAAAACGGAGTTCCTCCATAAAGCAAGCTGTACTTGCCTAAGCTCTCTTTCTGGTAGGTGGAGAGTAATGGTAGGGGAAGAAGAGTAATAAAGAGAGAGAAAGAGTTGGGCTAATAAATGGGGATGGTGTGGTAGGTAGGGGTTCTCTCCTTGGTTCATGATGAACTAATAATCAACCCAAGCCGAACCAAGCCAACCCAAACAAGCCGAACCAAGCCAGGAGACATGCAATACGAATCAAGCTACGTACATGTATTCCAGAATACATAATACGAACTATAGGTATTACATATCTAGTGACATCGAATCGGTAGAGGTTGTCCACAAAATGCTGGAGAGATACGCCAATGCTCTGGTCAGCATGTCAACAACAACAAAAGCATCATCTACACTCACCACAAAGCAGACAGGATCCACTCCAACAGGCTCTCTAACCTGACTTCATTCGCCACAGCGTACCCTCCTTTCTTTTACTTAGGTTGCCCGTAGTGTACGGCAAGTCCAACCCTAGCATTTTTGAGTCCCTTGTGAGCTCTATCAGAAAGAAAATCGAGGGTTGGCACAACGCCATACTTTCTTCCAACGAAAATCTGATTCTGATTCGGCATGTTCTCTCCTCTGTTCCCATTTACACCATGGCAGTATGCAGACCCCACGAAGGTTATCACATCGATCGAATCCCTCTTCGCCAGATTCTTTTGAGGGAACAGCCACAGCGAAGACAAACACCACTGGGCTAGTTGGATCACCATGGCCATACCAACCAAGGAGGGTGGGTTGGGATTAGTAGATTGGAGCACTTAGTGGATGCATGTTCCATGAAGTTATGGTGGAAGCTGCGCACGAACAACTCTCTCTGGTCCATGTTCATGAAGGCAAGATACTTCAGATTCTCTCACCGACGACTGCATTAGTGAACAACAGATCCTCAGCCACCTGGCACCGCATATCTCGCGTAAAGAGCTAGCCGAACCCCTTATCCGTCTACAGCTGGGCAACGGTCACGCTTCGATGAGCTTCGAGCGTTGGCTGGGAGACGAGCTTCCCGCCGCTCACAACCCCCACATCGGGGAGATCTGTGAATTATAGATTTACAGATTTCTAACGAGCCAGACTCACTGTAGTGCGAGATAGGCTCGGTGAGGAAGCGGCCGACAGACTCGCTGTCGCACATTTACAGATTTTAACGAGCCAGACTCTCTGTAGTGGACCCAATCCTAACGATGCTTTCTCGCTAGCATCTGCCAGGATCATCGCTAAAGGGACTAGTACTCGTCTCCTTTTATTGTCCCTTACTGGTAATCATGCATCCCCATCAAATGGTCGATCCTGGTCTGGCGAGCTCAGAGAAGGAAACTCCCCACTGACGACTCTATCGTCTCCTTCGGCTACAGCCTTGCATCGAGATGTCACTACTGTGTATCCCCTTAAGAAGAGACGGTAGAGCACGTCCTCCTTTCTGGCGACTAGGCATCGCAGCTGTGGACTAGCCTCAACTAGGTGCAGACAGAATCATACTCCCGGGGCTTCAACGATCTTCTGGACAGCTGGGAAAGCTCCTACGGTGTCAGATCGTCGCAACCGTCGGTATTTAGAATTTATTGAAGAATCGGAACAAGTTCAGGTACAAGGGACGCCAATTTCTCCCTCAACAACTGATTAGCGAAGTCTTGCGTCATATCAGAAGAGTTCGGAGGCGCTGCTCTCACTCCGAGGACAGCTTTTGGGTAACCTTGGATTAGTCGCCTCCGGCGCAGTTTTTATTTCTCTCTTTGCCCTTTTGTACTTTCTTCCTTCTTTTCTAGCGCATGGCGCTTTCACTTGTATAAGCATCGCATTTTGCGCCTTATACATCAATAAAATTCCCCTTCTTCCATATATATATTTATATATTTTTTTATACATATATATAATTAAATATATAATATATATATTATTTAATATATTATATATATATATATATATATATATATAATATATATCTATATATATATATATTTCCAGCTCAGATCGTGGCCATTTTTCGTCAGTCCTCCGACGTTGTGGATGCCCCGCATCGCACAGGCCAGGCTCATCATCGCCCCAATATATATATATATACATATAAATATAATTATATATATATAGTCTATACTAACATAGATATAAGTAGACATACCATATATATATACACCGTATACTCTATATATTCATAGTCTATACTTACCTATATAACTATCCTTATATAGCTCAACTCATATATATATATATATGAGTTGAGCTATATGAGTTGAGCTATATATATATGTATATATATATATATATATTTTATAACTATCCTTATATATATATATATATATATATATATATATATAGATATATATATATATATATATATATATATATATATATATATATATATATATTATATATATATATATATATATATATATATTTAACATACACTACACTATATACAAAACCTACTAACCCTACTTAGTTAGATTACCCTCTTAATAAACACGTACCTATATATATGGATACTTTATATATATATATATATATATATATATATATATATATATATATATATATATATATATATATATATATATATATATATATATACCTTCAAGTACCACACACTCATATCTATATATCTAACCATATATATACCATATGTATCAGTCAATACTATCATCTAACAACAACTCACACTATTCATAATCTGAGAACAATTCTAACCTAAACTAAACTCAGGAATTTCCAAACCTCAAACCCAAAATGGGCAAAAAACCCCAATCCTATACTCTCATCAATATATCCACTAGCCTACATGAGGTAACCCTCAACTTTCAAGTGTTGCTACTGCTGCGGCTTCCTTGCCATCTGCTGCTGCTATGCAAGGCTACTGTTGCCTTTGCTGCAGGTGCTACTACTAATGCCACTGCTACTATTGCAAGTCAAATGCTAAGCAAATGCCAAGCAAAACTTTGAAAGCAAGCCAACCTCTATTACTATCCCTAGTCCCAACTCTCTCTCTCTCTCTATATATATATATAATATAAAATATATATATATATATATATATATATATATATATACATGTAACCAATCCTAACCCTCATATATATCTATCAATATATATCTCATAGACACATACATATATCCAATTCTCCCAACTGTTATAATGCAAAAATCAACTCAATTAAGAAGAACAATAAGCTCCTACCTCCTAGCACTCAGAAAATCTGAGTTCAACTCCAACTCAGGTCCAAAGGTACCAACATCTTCTTAACCACTTATACCAATATATATCAACTCACAAGTATACCTATATCCAAACCCAAGTTCATCCAAACCCATCTCAACATGTACAATCCAAATCTGGAACCAACTCACAGTAGATATAAAGATACACACACACACACACACACACACACACACACACACACAACATATATATATATATATATATATATATATATATATATATATATATATATATATATATATATATAACAACATAACTATAATACAACACAAACCTTATATAACATGTATCAACTGGAGGCAACAAACCCTAACTCAATACTCAGGAAATGGAAAACCTTCCCCAAACTCAAGTATCAGCCAACATACACATCCCAACTCTCATAAACATTCTCAACTCGAACACAATAGTAAACCCCAATCAATACCAAAAATTGGAAATATGAAGAGGGGAGAGTGTCTACACAAGTGTCAACAAAGGAGGGTGTCACTGGTGTCCATACAGTGTCAAGATTGTGTCCAACAAGTGTCAAAACCAAGTATCAGAAAACCGTATACAGCAAGGCTCGTGCACGTGTGTCGAGCCCCCTAGGACTCGCTGTGTCCAATAAGAAGTCCCGTGCTCATGTCGGTAGCTAGGGTAGGTTTAGGGCTACGTGTCCAAGTGTCTGCTAGGTGTCCAGGATGTGTCGTGTCCGAGAACGAACAATGTATCAGTGGATCGAACTCACGCATGCACAGTCAGAGCAAAACCCATATGAGAACGATTTTTTTGTGAGCACGTTGACAGAGGTTACCCCCATGTATCCACCAAGATTTATGTGTATGGACACACACAAAAAACAAGAAGAAAATGCTATCTTTTTTTTATTGGCGCAAGGCACCACAAATCGAGTACCCCTGAGAGATCCTGTGCTGAGGATCCCCGAGTACAAAGAAAAGAATTTTGGGGAATAGGACGATAAAGATCGAGCGGCAGTTGCTCCTTTGCTTCGTTGACACTCCGATTACAAAAGTGGGAGAAGACCTAAGAAAATTGCTAACTCTCGGCTCACTGGCAAGAAGTGCAGCAATTTGGCTCTTGAAAATGCTCTCCGTTCTGTCTTTTGAAGAGGGATGAGGCCCCCCTTTTATAGTTGTTCTCGAGCTGGAATAATGTTATGCACCCACATGAGAAAATACGCTGGTTCTTATGTGGACGCATAGTCCTGCTTTGGGCGCATAGGATGTAGGCGCATACAGGCTGCGAGATCGTGGGTTGGTCATGGTGTTGACGTGGCCGCATGCTTCGGTGCACGACTGCTCATAGAGACTGATGTGGCCGTGCACTTTGGTACATATTTTGATCATGGCTTTGACTGAGTCAGGCTTAGGCGCATAGCCATGTCTCAGGCTACACACCCCCCTTTCGGGGGAGCTAGTTTTGGGCGCATGAAGATTCACAGAGTGGGCACATGGAGCTACACTGACTGGGCGTATGGAGCTACACTGACTTGGGCGCATGGAGTTACACTGACTTGGGCGCATGGAGCTATATTTGCTAATTTTTTATGCTTTTATAGGACCCCCTTCAAAGTTTTTGATACTTGAACAAGTTCGAAATACTTTGAAAGAAGCATGGATCGTCCTCTCGCGAGGCAATGGGCGTATAGCACCCCTCCTTTTGGCGCATAGTATTTGGCCAGACTGTCAAAGAAATACGACTGTTAGATTTTCCTCAAAATCTGAACTGACAGATTCATCGGAACAGAATTTGAAGCAGTCCATCCTTTATACGTCGTCCACATCAGCAAGACAGTCGCATAGCATGTAGAGAGCTGATCCTTCACGTAGGCGCATAGGCTGTAGTGGGATCATACACCACAATGGGCGCATACAGCACGAGGGCGCATAGGAAGTGGCCTGTACCTATAAATAGGCCCTTTAGGAGAGAGAAAGTTCATTATTCCTTTTTTTGAATTTTTCAGAAAACTTTTCGTCTTCTTTCTTTGAGAACCATATCTCCCAAGGCCTCCAAGAGATCCGCGAAGGGCAAGGGGGCTGCGTCGAATGGCTCTCCTCCTGCGGCAGAGTCCTCGGCAGTCCAGGACCATTCTGGGTGAGGGTATGCTTCAAAAAACAAAGTCTCGAGCGTTAATTTGCGAAGATCGGACTTCTCTTCTGCCTGGGCGCTTGCACCTAAGGCAACATACTTCTATGAGCATTACTATACGCCCACAGAAGTTATACGCCAACACTGTGGTGTGCTATACGCCACGTGTTGCCTTGTTATGTGCCCTCTAAACAGTGGCATGTTTATGTGCTCGCGTACTGTCCAAGTGTTATGCGTCCACATGTCTTGCTTTGGGCGCATATCCCTTTGGGAGCATAGCCCTTTGGACGCATAGGAGTCTTCAAGACTTACTTTTTTCTGCAGTTTTCTGAGTCTGACTTTCTTTCTGCCCTTTTCATATTCTGTAGGGATCTGGCTAGCAAATTTCTCCAGGACTGGTATCGGTTATTTTGGGCATGGTGTAGATACGACACTTGACACCCACATCAGAGAGCTCAGGACTCTTCGTATTTTGGAAGGGTTTTCTTCAGATGGTAGGAAGAACCTTTATACATCGAAGAGTCGGACGGTAGTTGGGCATTACCGTAAAAGTTCTGCTTTTACGGTTCTTCAAGTAGGCAAAAGCAACACCAGAGATGTTGTTTTGAAGGTATGGTCTCTTGAAGAAATAGGCCCACGACGTCCGCCATATGGAGGAGAGGAGATCACCATTTATAGATGTTTTAGCATGCTATATCTGCCCTCCTCCGTGTAGCTTCTCGAAGGTTCAACAGCCTTGTTTGCTTGCTCAACAGTAAAACATGACCTCCTTCGACGAAAGCGTGGTGCTGCCAGGCTGACCAAGCTATGTATTGCTGATGAGTAGCAGATTCTCCTTTTTTGGACATCAATGTAATCTTTTACTTCTTATCCGATGAAGAGATGAAGAACCTTCTGTTTTGCTCACGAGATGTAGTCCTGTGAATGTAACTAATTTGAATAAACAGAATACATTCGCTCCACTCTTTGCTTGTGATATCTGTGGTGCTTGTTTTTAGAGAGCCAAATACCGCATTTGTGTAGACGGTATCCCGCTGGAGAATTTTGATGTGGACCTATTGCCTTTTATGCATCCGAAAATGCGAGCAAATAGATTGGAGACAAAACCTGACAGCGGTAACATGGTCGTGATATATTTTGTGATCTTGACACCAATTTTTTTTATCCCGGGTTGGGTATGAGTGTCGAGTCAGAAGACTATCGGTATCAAGGTAATATGGACGTGACACATGATAATCAGAGTGATTTTTGGTGGAATGGATTTTTTTGTCAAGTATCCTTTCCTGGAGCGGGAGAGACTTTCCAAGCTTTTACTCCGACGACCTCCACCGAAGATGAGTAGATGGCTTAGGAAGTCGTCAGAGCTTTCTACTCGGTGCTGAGGGTGAAGCTTCCTAGAGTCTTGAATTGGAACGCTGCCTTCGGCCTTGTGAAGGCTGTCGTCGAATGTCAGGTAGCGGCCCTCGAGAGCATAGCCAGCTATGAGGAGCGGGCCAACACTCTGAGGAAAGTTTTGAACGACCTGGAGGGTCAGGTAGCCAGGTTCTGTGATGCCAAACTGCGGAGCCCGACGTCACTGTTCCGCGCAGAGGACCAGGCCTTGATGACAGCTCTTGCGGAGGAGAAGGCTACCTTCCAGGCAAGGAAGGATGCCCTTGTTCAGGAGATTGGCGAGCTGGTTGACCAGTACGGCCAGTTCAACGCTACAAGTGAGGCACGTGCTGCTTCGAAGAACAGGCTGGCTGCACAGATTACTGAGAGGCATAATTACATTACGTAGATCAGAAACGAGATAGCCCAGCTGGAAGATGACTTGAGGGCGGCGACATCTGAATAGGAGGATTACTTGTCCCAGGCTGCCATGACTGCCACCACTTCTGCCCGTTTAGAAGAGCAGCTGGCAAAGTTGGAGGGGGAGCATCATAGTCTGATCCTCTTTGAAGATAAAGCCGCTCGTCAAGAAGAGGCACAACATCGAGCTGCTGTGAAATCTAAGCCGAGATTGCAGTTCTGATGGACAACATAAACCGCCTGTGTATCACGTAGATCTTTGTAACTCTTTTTTTTGGCCGTCACGGCTCTTGTACCTTTTTTTCATCTTTTGATAGACGTTTAAGTTCAAAATAAAAATCCCTTTTTTTGAAGTGAATGTGGTTTTGTGAAATGTCGATGCTAGAGGTAATATGGACGTAGCAAGGACATTTCTGGTGGGTATTTTGCTGAGAATTTTTGATGTGGTCCTATTATCCGTTTTATATTTGAATGATTCGAATATAGATAATAAGTTGAATGAAGCTGCTAGTAGAGATAATATAGGCGTAATAGCAGAGGATGTTCTATATCTGACCAGAGGTAATATGGACGTGGAAAGATATATAGCATTAGGGAGGAGTGGATAGTTCAGAGGTAGTATGGTTATGACTATTTTTGATGAATGCTTTGCTCAGAGGTTATGCGGACGTGGCAAAACTTTTAATCATTCCGCTGGGAAAATAATTATCGGAAAACAATTCAGAGGTAATAGGGACGTGATTTGTTTTCATCAAACCGAGTTTGGACAGAGTCAAAAATACAAATGATTCCACTGGAGAAATATTTAGAGGACCTATTATCTAGGGCGTATTCAAGACTCTTGAAATACGGATAATAGTTGCAGAGTTTTTTTTGAATCATATAAACATCGTATTGTACATTTACATGACTGAACATATGCGAACATTATGTAAAAGAGGTTACACATAGTATTTTCAGGAACTTGCCATTGATAGGCATCATGAGCAAGTCACCATCAGGCTTGGTCAGCCGGTACGCACCGTTAGAATATACTGATTCTATGATGAAAGGACCTTCTCATTTAGGCTGGAATTTCCTTTTTGTTTTGTGCGTCATGACCATCGGTCTTCTCACTCTAGGACCAGATCACCGACTTGGAAGATCCTTTCCTTCACCTTTTTATTGAAAGCTCTGGAAAGGTGTGCTTGGTATAGCTCAATACGCTGTTAAGCTAATAAGATTTTTGTCTAGCGCTTTGATCTCTTGGAGTTGCAGACGGTTGCTCTCTTCAGTAGTCAGCTCGTTGGCTAGGGCTACCCGAAGGAAAGGGATCTGGATTTCTAGGGGAAGAACTGCTTCGCTCCCATAAACCAGAGAGAATGGCGTACCGCCTGTTGGAGTCCGGACTGTTGTGCGATAGGCCTATAGACATTCACCGAGCTTCTCGTTCCAATCGCGCTTGTTTGAAGACACAACTTCTTGTGAAGTTTTATGATAGTTTTGTTGAAGGCTTCTGCTAGCCCGTTAGATGCTGGATTGTAGGCAATAGAGGCTACGTTCTGGATTCAATTCTTATCGCAGAACTGATAAAATGCATGGCTGGCGAACTGCGGACCAATATTATGGATGATCAAGCGAGGTAGGCTGAAGGGGTAGATGTCGTGATGTTTGATAAAACTGATCACGTTTGATGTCTTCACTTCGGTGAGCGGTATAGCTTCCGTCTATTTAGAGAATAATCGGTTATAGCGAGGATGAACTGATGTCCTTTGGAGGATGGCGGGATGATTGGTCATATGACGTTCATGCCCCAGGCTTCAAATGGCCAAGATGCTGCCATCGGGTGTAGAAACTCCGAAGGTTGATAAATAAAATTGGCATGGAACTGGCAAACTTACACTTCTTTGCATATTCAACAGCATCCGCTATCATTGTAGGCCAGTAATAACCCATTCGTTTGAGGCGATCTTGTAATTTGGGGCCTGCTTGATGTGCACCACAAACTCCATCGTGAGCCTCCTGGAGTGCATGCTTGGCTTCTGTCTGATAAGCATCGTAACAGTAGCCCGTCATAAGAGCATCGGTACAATATCTTGGTAGCTGTGTTAAGTAAAATCTGAGGATCGCCTTTGGATGGATACTGCTTCCTTCGGGTCCACAGAAGGATTCCATAGACAGCGTAGTCTATGAAGAGAAATCTCCAGTCTTTAGCATCGATGTTTGTTTCCCTGCGTAACTGTGATGAATATGCAAGGCATCTTTCATACAGAATAGTTCTCGACCAGACATTGTGATCGACTGCTGAGTATTGGTTGGAACGTTCAAGGAAGCAGCGAGACCGGATAGAGCATCTGCTTCTATATTCTGTAGTCGAGGTACGTGCTCGATGAAGAATCCAGCGAAAGTAGACGCCAGCTCGATTGTTGCTCTGTAGTAGGGAATAAGATCTTCGTGGCAACTTCATAATCCCCTCGGACTTGACTAACTATTAGCTTAGAATCACCGTAAGCCTCTAGATAGTCAATCGCAGTTGCTTCGCCAGTTGCAGGTCGATTAATAGGGCATTATATTCTGCCACGTTGTTGGTGAATGGTTCCACAAGAGAATACACACGATGTATAACCAAATGATCAGGTGACACAAGCACGACACCTACTCCAGCCACGATATTTCCTTTAGGTCCTGTTCTTGATGCGCCGTCAAAGAACATTCACCAAATGGGGATTTCTTCAGTTGCAGTGTTAGACTCCACCACTTCGTCGGGAATTTCGTCGTAGAGTTTGGACGACTCCGGCACCGAATGAGCTGCTAGGAAATCAGCGAATGCTTCACCTTTTACTACCCTCTGAGGAACGAAGATCATATCGTACGGAGTCAACAGCATTGTCCATGTAGCTAAACGAAAATTGAGAGAGCCCAGTTTAGTCATGAGTATTCTGAGAGGGTTGACTTTATATATAATATGGATAGTCTGCCCAGACACACAATGGTGTGTCTGGATGGAAATACTAGTGCAAGGCATTCCTTCTCCACCGGTGTGTATCTATGCTCGACACCCAGCATTGTGTGGCTGAGGTAGTAGATTGCTTGTTCATGGTCGCCTTCGTTCTTCTGGGCTAAGAGGGCACCAAGAGAATGATCCATAGCGCAAACATATAGTAAGAAGGGCTTCCCCATTATTGGAGCTACCAATACTGAAGGGCTTGTAAGATACGCCATGATGTCATCGAACGCGCGTTGACATTATTCAGTCCAGACGAAAGATACGCCTTTCTTTATGAGCTGAGTGAATGGTTGACACCTTCAAGAGGTTCGAAATGAATCGTTTGATGTAGGCTAGCTTACTTGTAGTCGCGTAACTCTTTGAGGTTTCTTAGAGAATGCATGTCGAGAATAGCCTTCACTTTCTCCGAGTCCAGATGTATACCCTTTGAAGTGATGATGAAACCAAAGAACTTGCTGGAGACTCCCAGAAAAAACATGGTTGGATTCATCTAGAGTTGGTGTGCACGCATTAGTTCGAACATCGTTCTCAAGTCTTAGAGGTGGTGGCCCTTGAGACGAATTTTGACTGCGATATCGTCTACGTAGCATTCCATAGTTTTGCGCAAATGATCGCAAAAAAATGTGTTCATGGCTCGCTGGTATGTTGCTCCTGCATTCTTCAATCCGAAGGGCATCACCGTATTGTAGTATACCCCCAACGGTGTTCAAAAATATGTGTGCTTCTCGTTGGGGAACATCTTAATCTGGTTGTAGCCTGAGAACCCATCCATGAAGGACATCCGCTTGAAGCCGCAAGTATTGTCGATTATTACGTCAGTGATCGGTAGAGGGAACTCATCTTTTGGGCATGCAGAGTTCAAATCACGGTAGTCGATACAGACTCGAACTTTACCATTCTTTTTCATGACTAGAACAATATTGGCAACCACGTCTTGGTGTTGTTCCTCGCGAATGAATCCACTGGCAATGAGCTTCTTGACTTCATTCTCGATGGCTTCCATGACGTTTGGTCAGAATCGTCGTTGTTGCTGCTTCACTGGCTTAGCTATAGATGAAATGTTCAAGCGGTGCACGGCGACTTTAGGGTCCAAGCCTGGCATGTCTTCATAGCTCCATACGAAGATGTATAAGAGATTGGCGTTCACGCCAGATAGGCTTTTGCTGATGAAGATGTTTGAAGGATGCTTCATCTCCTAGATTGACTTGGATGACTTCGTCTTCGGTAGGTGGTTCCCGTTGTTCGAAGCACAGCTCCCACCTGGTGTCTATCTTTTGAGCCTATTGTTCGAGTTCGATTGATTGGACGTCGTCTGTAATTTGGTCGGCGAAAACCATGTTGACGGACAGAGTTGCTTTGAACATGTCGCCAATGCTAGAGTCTGAGTCCCAGAGGAAGGAATCAGAAAATTGAGAACAATGATCTGCTTTATCATCTGATCTTTCGGAAGTTGTTGGAGGAGAGACATAGCCCAAACCAATACCGCTTCGTTGATAGTAGTTCTCGGGTTTTTCGGGAGGGAGCAAAGTGTCGTATTGGCAACCGTCGTCCTCGGCCGTAATTTAGCCCTTTGTCGCTTTTGATTTCATATCCCATATTCTGGATGATATTCTTGGCCTGCCAACTATACCAAAAAAGTTATATTTTCCCAGAGTCATAGTCAGCTTCTGTGTTGTGCTTGGGAGAAGTAGAGTCTGGAACTGTCACGACCCGCACCCGTTTTTTTTAAACGGATACGAGACGTGTCCAAGCCAGCCTATGCCGCAGTGTTGACGGTAGAACGCTGTCACGGCCATGAAGATCAAAATCACAAACAATGCTCATTCACCAAAATTAATTTAACTTACAAAGATCACAATTTTTACATTTGCAGAAAATATAAACTTGTACAATATTGAATGACTATAACTCGACTATCTAACTAGTCTCTAGGCCTTTGTCTGCAAGTATTCCCGTCACTCCCCAAGCTAAGTGAATCCCGGCTAACTTGAAAATGTTGGTTTCCAGTCAGGAATGGAACGAGCACAATTCACTGAATGCAATCTCAATAAAGAAAATGTCTATAAAACAAAGGTTAGACATCAATTATGAGTTTTGAAAATAAACAAGAAATACAGAAAACCAATAGTAAATAAATAGACACAACAGACTTTCCCCAATTGCTAGAAGTACCTTTGATATGTGATCAGTCTCGGGACAATTATGCGACACTGTCTACACTGTCTAAAGTTACACTGTCTACACTTTCTAAATTATACTGTCTACACTGTCTAAGTTACACTGTCTACATTGTATAAAGCTACACTGTCTACAGAAAATATTGCAATAAAGAAATACTGTCTACAAAATAATAATCACGATCTACACAATTTAAATGCAGTAAAAATTATGATCTACACTGTCTACTTTGCAAAAAATAAATCACTGTCTACACTGTCTACAAGAAATAAATAGATCACTGTCTACACTGTCTACAAGAAAATATAAATTACTGTCTACACTGTCTACACTGTCTAAGGTCAGATCAACATCGTTGGTACTTCTCATTCCCGACTCAACAATTTTAATAGAAAATAATCTATAACAAATGGCCAATCAATGAAATATAGTGAAAATCAATATTGAAATGTAGACAATAAACTGTACTCGCCTGTGGTCCTCTGCTGGTGAAACCGACAGTCTGAACTACTCAATGTGCCACAATAGTCAAAACCCATACAACAGTCCCCGGATGCTGAAATAGACAATACCAATGATCTCAGAATAGTCAAATTAGCTAGGATTGCCTGTCCTTAAGTCCAATTCTGGATACAGGGGTAAAACGGTAATTTTGGGCAAAAACGATGTCCGCCGTAGGACCCGCTTTACACCGAAAAGCGTGCCAAAGTCAACGGTCTCTAAAGTCATCAAACTATATGTCTATGGATCTAGTTTTTCGATACGAACCCAACCGTATGTCCAGAGTTGGATTTCGGCGGGCCGTGCACAAAATCGCCCGTTGAGTCGGACCGTGGAGCCCGCAAAACGGCGTCCGATTCAACTGCCTCAGAATTGGACCAAACTTGGCATGCAGGACCAAAAAAATGATTCGGTTCTGTTGGCGCAAGTTTTGTCTCGATCTGATGAGCGTGCACGAAGTAATTGGGAAATTTGCACAGAGGCTGATACGGTGAATTTCGACGGATACGCATCAAATTCGTCGCGCACACGCGACCAATTTGAATTCTGCCAAAGCCCACACGACCACGAAGCCATTACGCAGCTTTCGATGCCTTCGGTTCGCGACCACGTCGTCCGGATTGGCGTGACGCACGTCGTGGGGAGCGTTTTCATGATTTATAAAACAGGTTTTTCCGAGTTTTCAAGAATGGTTTAAACTGTACATGGTTCATGAAATTCAGAACTACGAAGTGGTTCCTGATCCCCTACATGTTGTCTAAAAACGAGTTCAACTAGAATTCCTAATATGGTACTGGATCGATCGAAAATGATCTTCCAACGCGGATGCTTGGGCTGTTTTTGTGCCCTGCTTTTGACAGACTTTTCGTGAACTTTCATGAATTACCATAATTTTTCCAGGGAAAACCAGCCAAATCTAATTAAAGGGATTGATAGGTGGTTATATAGGCTACTCGTAGAAATTTACGGCTTGGATAAACATTAATCGGCGAGGGAGAAAATTACCGTGAAGTTGGGTGCTCCGCTGCAACTGTTGCGTGCTCTGTTCCTGTTTTTCCGCGCGCGCGCTGTTCGACGACGGCCTGGCCGCGCGCGCCGGTGGTCCTCGGCGGTGGGTGGCCGCCCTGGTGGTGGGGATGGGGCGCGCAAGTTGGCGGCGCGGGATTAAGTTTAGAGGCTGCGTTTGACGAAGGTTCCCTGCCTCTCTCTCTCTCGGTCTGCATGTATATATACACTGCGTTTAATTGAACTCGTGGGGGGGTGGCTTACGGGCTGGGAAAGCTTGGATTAGGCCTGTGAGTATATGGGCTCGGGCCTTCTGGCTCTCACTGCCTAACTCTTTCAATCTCTATTTCTTTTATATATATCATTATTTAGTCTAACATATACTATATATGTTTATTCATATATTTATATCTATACACACATACATGCATATATACTTCTGTACATGTATATACATATACATACGTACATATATATATATATAAATATATTTATATATAAAGACCCCCCATTTATAATATTTATATATACAAATACACATATTTATATAATACATATTATATACGTACAAATACGCACATATATATATTTTATATATTTACATACACATATTCATATTTATATAATATTTATATATAAATACCTATATACACATACACACCTATTTTATTTATTTATATACAAATACACATATATATATTCGTATATTCATTCATCTACTTACCTATATATATTATATATATGTATCCATACATACACACATATATCTTTACATCTAAATAACACCATCATACCAAACCCGCTAAAACAACCCAACAAGTCTTGGTGAACATATTTGGCCCTAGAAAAGGGTACCAATGCTCTAAGACCCTATTTAAATATTAATAATACCCATTTTTGTATAAATAACCAAGTACTTTAGAAAATATTATTAAGACCACCCAGAAGGCTAGGAAATATTGTACGTACCAATAAGTATGTCTATATAGGCTTGGGCTTGGTTTGGGTCCAATCTGGACTACCTTGGTACAATCGGATTTTCCTAAAACTCAATAATTAATTAATATAATAATAATAAATAATTAACTATTTATAATAGTCATGTCACAACTTGGCCTGGTTTTCCTAGTTAGGACATCCGTATGGCTAGGTTTCCCCGGGCATGGCTAGTACACTAGTCAAGACACACTGCTACATCTCCCGCGCCACAAATCCTAGTCGTCTAGTACTTCAAAACTCAACCATGGCTAAAAATCATCTACCGTAATAATCAACTAAATAATTAATTCTAAAAATCACAATTTAATTTAAATAAATAATAGAAAAATATAACTCGACAATTTTTGGGAAGGGGAGCTACAGGAACGAACTTTCTCTCGCCAATTATACGACCGAAGATGATTAGCTCTTCATCTTTCTTTCTGGCTGGAATGATGAAGTAGAGGATATCTTCAGGATAAACTTTTTTTCGCATGTGAGGTATTATGACCGGCATACAGAGGTGTGTCCTATGCCGTTCTTTAGGGTGTATATCGTATCTATGTAGTGGTTTACAGATTGATAGATATCGGAGTAATTCAAAGATAAACCTTTACTAAGAAAATACGCAAGTTCTACTTTAGGGATAACATCATCCGCTGAAGGTACATTATTATGAGTATTTATATACTCATTGAGAGGATCATCATCTAGAAGAGGGGCCACAGTCTTGGTTGAGTTCACCACGTAGGATAATTCTTCAGGATTGGTGGGATGGGCATCAGTAGGTTCCACCCGGGGTGTCTTGCTAAGAGTGATGGTCAGTGGCTTGACCTTGTCAGGGTTCTTCTTTTTCACCCAGATTGTGAGAGACTTTGGAATACTTTTTGAAGTAGTACATCCTTTGACTCGGATAATCAGGGGGCCATCATTGGAGGATGGACTTGCTTAAATTTCATTATCAGCTTTATTGCCGTCATCCTTGGGGGATTGAGACTGGTAAAGTACCGAATATCTATAGTAAGCTTCGATGCCCTTGAAAGGATCGACATCGGCAAACTCCGTCTTCACGACACCGTCGTTGTTGACGTACTTAAAGCACTGATGAAGTATGGAAGGAACGATCATGTTCTCGTGTATCCATGGACGTCCCAACAAGACATTGTAGGATACATTGGCATCGATCACATAGCAGGAAACATCTGTTCGGAGATCACCGATGTGATATTTGAGACGGATCTTGCCCAGTGGATGGCTTCGACCAGCATTGAAAGCCATGATAGTTGTATTGGTTGCTGATAGCTTTTGCAGAGGGATTCCCAGAATTTGAAGCAAACTTCTAGGAATGATGCTGAGGGAGGATCCTGGTTCGATGTGCATGCGGTCCACCTTGATCGTCCCGATATACCCTGTATAGTACAGGGGTTTATCATGACGATTGTTTTTGAGTAGCATGTCCTCCTGTAAGAAGGTGATGGGCACCACTTCCATAGTATTGTGGCAGTGGGGACAGGAGACAGGGTCTTCAGCGGGGGCTTTGACTTCAGCGAGGTAAGAGTCGGCATGTAGCAATGCCTCACTTAAGGCTTTTTGCGTTTCTTTTGAAAGTCGCAATAGATCGAACAGAGACAACATGGTAGGTGTATTGGCTAGCTGAGCCAGTATGTCAAAGTTGTAGGGCCGATCCATGCCTTCGGGGGCTGGCGCCTTTAGAGATTTGTCAAACCGTGTCTCATTCTGCTTGGATTTGTCCGTGGTTTGAGGCTTGGACGGGCCAGCTTCTGAGCTTGTGGGGACAGCAGGAGCTTGCAGAGGTACTGCTTCTTCTTGTGCGGGATCGTATGTCCGAAGATAAGTCTTCCCTAATCGCGTCTCGCCAGATAGAACATCATAAATGGAGGAGGATACCATATGGCATGGCTTGAATTTCTTGCCCTTTCTTGCTTTAGGAGGCGCTACCCCCTGCGTCACTTCTTGGACAAGGTCTGGGTGGACCCATGATCTCACCACGTTCAGTTGTGAGTGGGACCAAAGTCGAGTTTCGAGCTGGTGGTAGGTTGATGACTTCCATCATCACATTGGGGATCGGGACCACGCCGTCTGGGACTTCTGTAGGAGAAAAGTCACCAAACTGAAGAGAGATCATGTTAGCAGATACGACCTTGTCTTCAGCTTCGAGGCAGATCACTTGGCTGTCGATAAGCTGTAGTATCTTCTTCTTTAGGATGATGTAGTCCTTGGTGGAGTGATGCACATACTGATGAAAGAGATAGTACTTGGGATAATTGAGTTGGCTCGCCTCTGTAGGATGTCATGGTGGGGGCAATGTCAATTTATTACCCTTCGTCAATATGTGGAAGATGGTGATGACATCGTTTTTGTCGAAGGAGAAGGTCTCCTTAGGCTTGTCGGAGACGCCCTGAGAATTGGAAGCTTCTTTGAATGTGTCGACTTTCAGGACTTCTTTTCCTTTACCCCCACGAACAGGGATAGTTTGAGGATGCTTGCCCTTGTCTTCGGATTTGGGTGTTTTCAACCCCAGTAGTTCCAAGTTAGGAACGTCATTTTCAACAGCATCAGCGGCCCCAATGAAAGCGGGCCATGTATCATACTTATGTATACTCAGACAAAACTTCACTGTAGGGAGGAAGTTATGTCGACAAGTATCCATAAGTTCTGAGTCTGGTATGCCGAAGGGCATCCTCAGTGCTAGCCGCCTGAAGCGCTCAATGAAGGCGATGATAGACTCAGTCCTCCTTTTCTTGGTCTCGATGAGTGTGGACATACTAACATACATGTCGCTCTCGTAAAACATGTTGAGGAACAACCTCTCCAAGTCTTTGAATGAATTAATACACCCATCAGGCAGACTGCAGAACCATTCGAAGGCTACCCGTGCAAGGTGCTAATAAACAGTTTTGACAGGAATGGATCATCTCTGGGCAAGTGCAGAGTCTGCTTGTTGAAGTACGTCATATGCTGACGAGGAGAAGTCAACCCGTCAAATGAGTTCAGCATCAGCGGCTTGTAGTTAGGAGGGCAAGTAGAGTTCTCCTACTCAGAGGGATACGGTTGAGATATCTCCATATTCTGAAGCTCGTCTTTGTGCGAGATGGTGTCGAGGCAAGCGACCAAGGAATCAATTGCATCCTATTGATTGAGCAAGTGTTGGGAAATGGCTGCTGAACGGTTGTCAGGCGTTGTTGGCGAAGGTCCACCCCCAGCATTTGCAAGATTTGGAGGAGGCACAATGGAATGTTACTCCTTTTGTAGTGAAGGAGGGTTGTTGCTGTGAGCCAGACTAGCGTGGGCCGAGATGTTTTATTGAGGTGGAGGAACAGCCCCAGCAGCTTGAACTGCCATAATGCTGGTAAGCATATAAGTGATCTTGGTGAATGCTATTTCAAGACCCTTTACCCGTTTGCTAGTCTGATCACTGGCTTATTCAGGTCTTTCTTCGTCCGACATGTATGTAGATAGCATCCGAGGATGAACAGAGGAAGCAGTACAACTGGTGCAGATACTGTCTGTCTCTGAGTGGATAAGTCCTTCATCTTCAGGTAGAGGAGGTAGATAGTCACCATCAGATTCGGAGGGTTCATCGTCCTCTGGAAGGCTACCTCCAGTGTAGGGGTCATCTGCTTCAGATTCTGAGGGAATGCTACCCCCGGCTTGGGAATCTTCATCGTCTATACGGAATCTCGCCTTTGATCGAGTACCCATATAGACTCCTTCGGATGTAACAGCTTGTTGGCCATCTGTCGGTAGACTTCTCCTTCTTCTTCTCGCGAAGCTAAGAGAGAAAGTCGAGTTCGTAGTCCACCGTCTTTGATTGGGGCTTCCGTAAGGGGGACCCCACGAAGCCATGTTGGATGAAACACATAGTGGCTTCTAGTCGTCAGAGAAGTGCAGTCGTCGAAATACAGACTTTCTCTGAGGCACTCTTGTTGCTTTGGAGCAACAACAGTTGATAACAATACTGGTGCATGGAAGTACACTATGAATTGTTATGTTCTTCCTCACTTTACGCTTATGATTTATCATGTCGCACAAGTCAGCGGAAGGGAGTTTTGCCTTACAACCCATGTTGCATGCATCGTCGAGCTTTGCATGCTTGTTCGTAAGGAGAGTAGGCGCATACAGACTTAGTTCATGTGTAGGGGCAACCCCCATACCTAAGTTCTATAATGTCCTTGAAGACAGCCCCGTGCTATACGCGTTGGGGCCTGTCTTTTTGTTGTGGGCGCATAGGCCTTGCAGACTGGCCTTGGGCGCATGCTCCTTGACAGCATGTCTAAGCCTCCTTGATGTGGGCGCATAGTATGGATCCAGAGAGCCTGGACGCATATCCTTGGGTGCATGGTTTTGGATGCCCAGACTGCTAAAGACAGAAGTGTTCTGGTTGGGGCTATGTACCGAAACACTCCTTTGGGCACATGGCCTTGGGCGCATGCCTGGTGGAGCAGCGCTATTTTCTCCCAGTTAGGCCTCCTTCGTTTGTGAGCCTCGTCGGGTTCGGCCAGAGTGTCGCACATCCCGATTCTTAGCATCGTAGTATTTTTTTGCCAAGTCTCGGGCGTTGAACACCC